>VMDR010024504.1:0-15007 GCA_007922815.1 Macrotus californicus | reverse complement strand
ACACACATCAATATTTCCAGTGTACTTTTATTTGGTGTCCCAGATGATGTTGCACCTGAGCAATTCAACATAATAAATCTCTAGATGGAAGAGGTAAAACAGAAATTCAAGGCTGAAAATCCTGATCTATACACCATAAATTTCTGTCAGTGAGTTATATTAATTTCATGTTCAATTTTTATCTTTGCATACTTTTAACTTCTTTTTGTTGGAGTAATCTGGGATATTACCTTTTTTTTTTGTCTTTTTCTCATAAGATAAAAAGGCATTCTGTGTGGTCATCTTCTTTGCTCTGAAGTAACGAGGTGACATCTTGGTGCTATTTCCCACCACTCTCATCTCCAGTTACAGTCTGAGGCCTGGCTATTTCTTGTTCTTAGGGAAATAAGAAGTGGCAGGAGAAAACCCAGACTGAGCACATACAGAGTCTCTGGAATAAAACTGATCACTCTCTCTTCTGAGATTTTTTTTAAACATCCTGTCCTGGATTGACTCTTCCTAATTGTGATGTTACATCTTAGATAGCTCCCCTAGGATCCTTCACTTTCCACAGAGAGAGGCAGCCTCACTATTTACTCATCATTTCACCTGTCACTCCCCAACAGATAGTTCCAGTAACCTTTACTTATAAGTTACCAACTGGTTTTATTACTGGAGACAAGGGGGACAGCGTGGGTAGCACCACGGGGATGCCACTGGAAGAAGAGCTGCTGTACCTCTATTCCGCACTAAAACCTTTCTCTACTCTCTTTGGCCACTCATTTGTAAAGGCTGTTGCTTCAGAGTAAACCTCTCTTCTTATTTGGTGGTGGTTTTCAATGGTGGTGGTGAGGAGGGTGTCAGCTACTTTTAACTATTCTTTGCTCATTTAATAAGCACTGGAAAAAAGAAAATCTGTTCTGAAGTTGCAATATCCCACCTAAATCTGAAGGTGTCTTAGTTTTCAGAACAATGATGATGGCTATTAGATTTGCCATTTTTAAGTGCAGAGAGGTTAGGAGTGTTCATAAAAAGATTAAGTAGGATTGTAAATTTATCATTCTTTAATAATATTAGTTGAGCTCCTACTATGTGCCAAACACTGTGCTCAATAATTAGGATACAGACATGGCCCCTGCCCTCAAGAGGGTACCCTCTTGGTGAAACAGACACTCGAACCACTGACTTTAATATATTAAAATAAGTTCTATGATAGAGAAAGGTGCCTAATGTAATGTCAGTGACAGCTTTTCCAGTTAATAAAAGATGATGTTCAGTGTTGGAGTACAGTAGATGCTCAGAAAACATTAATTCTCTACAATGGACTAAGTGGTCGTGCAGTCCCAAAATGTGCATGTTGAAACTCTAATCCCTAACATGATGATGGTTTCCTTTGCTGTGCAGAACTTTCTAGTTTGATGTAGTCCCATTTGTTTATTTTGTCTTTTGTTTCCCTTGCCTGAAGAGATATATCAGATAAAATATTGCTTTGAGCAATGTCCGAGATTTTAGTGCCTATGTTTTCTTCCAGGATTTTTATGGTTTGGAGTCTAACATTTAGGTCTTTAATACATTTTGAATTTATTCTTGTGTGTGGTGTAGGAAGGAGAGCTAGTTTCATTTTTCTACATATATCTGTATAATTTTTCCAACACCATTTATTAAATAAACTATCTTTAGCCTATTGTATGTGCTTGCTTCCTTTGTCAAACATTAATTGACTACAAAGGTATGAATGGCTATCATCAATAAATCAACAAACCCCACCTGTCAGAATGGCTATCATCAATAAATCAACAAACAACAACTGCCAGTGAGGATGTGGAGAAAGGGGAACCCTTTTGCACTGTTGGTAGAAATGTAGATTAGTGTAGCCACCGTGGAAAGCAGGATGGAGATACCTCAAAAAATTAAAAATGGAATTGCCTTTTGACCCAGCAATCCCACTTGTGGGAATGTATCCAAAGGAACCCAAAACACTAATTTGAAAGAACATAAGCACTCCTATGTTCATTGCAGCATTATTTACAATTATTGAGATATGGAAGCAGCTCAAGTGTCCATCAGTAGATGAGCGGATAAAACAACTATGGAACATTTACACAAGGAATACTACTCAGCCATAAAAAAAGAAGAAAACTTTACCCATTGGAACAGTATGGATGGACCTAGAGAACATTATGCTAAGTGAAATAAGCCAGTCAGAGAAAGACAAGTACTGTATGATTCCACTCATATGTGGAATCTAATGAACAGACTGAACTAACCAGCAAAATAGGGACAGACTCCTAGAGAGCAGAATGACAGCTATGGGGAGAGGGATTGAGCAAAAAGAAAAAAGGACTCATGGACATGAACAACAGTGTGGTGATTGTGGAGGCAGAGAGGAGTATAAGGGGACTAAATGGCAATGGAGAAAATATAATAAAAAAGTTTTAAAAAAGAAAGAAAGAAACAACTCTAATCTCTAACATGATGATATTTGGAGATGGGAGCCTTTGGGACATAATTAAGTCTTGAGGGTGGAGCCCTCATGATAAAATTAGCACCCTTTTAAGAAAAGACAGAAGACAGCTTGCTTCCCCTCTCTCTGTTCTCCACCATATAACAAGAAGGCAACTGTCTACAAACAAGGAAGAGGTCCTCACCGTGATCTTGGACTTTCCAACCTTTGGAACTATGAGAAATAAATGGTTGTTGTTTAAACTACCTGATCTATGATATTTTGTTATAACAGCCCAAGAAAGAAAAAGACATTCTCTTCCTTCCTGAACCTCTGAACATCTTCAAAACATAGTGGCATTCTGTATTGCCCCCTTCTGTGTTGTTGGAAAGAAGCCATTAGATGGTGTGCACAGCAAGAGTATGCATTATCTCTAGGTGTATGCTGATGAGGACGGAATTCTGAGATCCAGGTTATACATACAGGTTAAGGGAAGAATCTGCTTATGTCAGATACTTTAACTTGAGGGTTTAGCAAGGCACCTAATATCAGTAGGATAGGAAGCATCTAGTGATCAATTTTGAGTAAACAATTAAATGGGGCACCTATGGGTACCAGAGGGGGAGAATAGACATTCTTACCCCATACTTTCTGTTTGGCCATTGGAGTATTAAGTCTGTAATTCTATCTACTAGAAAATGGCCTATGTTTGAATGAATGAAAACATGTGTATCACATTACCTTGGGTTAAGATTTCAGCCTAGAAATGATACTTCAGTATTAGAAGAAATGTTTCAGATTCTCTGCCTTCTGAACAAAAATTTTAAATCCATCTACAGCTCCTGATCATATAACCTTTGTGGTGTTAATGTAATTCTTTACTCTACACTCTGTATTTGCATAGTGTGTTCTCATCAACAGGGACAAAAATCATTACAGGCACTAATTAACCTTACCAATGTCCCTGTCAGAAAAGAAAATTATAATGTTACTATACATACATCTATTATCTACATACTCATTCAATTTCACAAACGTTAGGAAAGCCTAACAACATGTTCATTCAGGAGTTTAATAAACACAATCTTTTAAATTCTCAATTTCAACTCATGCACTAATAATGTAGATACAATAATTTCTAAATCAATTTTACTAGTATATTTTAGTAAAAAATAGAGATAAAAAGAAAAAATATTCAAAACTACTAGGTAATTCACTGCAATTAATAATTCATTTCAAAAGTATGCAATTCTAATATTAATTAGTGCTCATCAAATGTAACTACCACATAAAAATGTTCTTGTTAGACTGATAGGAAACAGGTATGTTTACATTGTAGGCCTGCCTCTGTGTCATTCCACCCGACTTTTTGCTCATCCATCCATCCATCCATCCACCCATATATTCATGCATTCAACAACGCTTTAAACTTAACAATTATAGTAATAAAAGTTTAGAAGTGCAAGTAAAACTCATTTTTGTTTGAAATTGTTATGAAAAACTGTACAAGACCAACTGAAACTTAATGCATGATTAGAATTGTAATAGGAGTAGATAAACATACCACCACCAATTCAAGCAGTTCTGTTTACCCACAGGTTTCTTATAATTCTTTATTATCTCTTGGGTTTCCATTCACAGTTGACTTTGAGGGAGGAAGCCAGAACCCTATGCTAACTTTGTATTTTGTCAGGAACAGGATTTGGAACTATAAGTGCTTGTTTACTTCTCTATTTTCCATCATGACTAGACCCTGAGTTTTACAAATTCAGATATTCTATTTTATTCAGTTTACATCCCTAGACCTCTATAGAATATGGTGTATAGCTGACATTCAATAGATAATTCTGAGTTGAATAATATTTCTGCATAAACTTGAAAATATTTCACTAAAATCTTTCTGCTATGATCACAAGTTAGATGTGTCTCTTCTTATTAAGCAGCTGTGTTTCCTTAGGGGAGTCACCGAAGCTCCCCAGCCCTCAGTTGCCCATTTAAAGGGCTCAAGGCTGCAGTAGGCCTTGCCGATAAATGAGATAAGGCTTCGAAGTCAAACAGAAAACAGCCACATGCCTCAAACAGCCAAAAAGCATATTACCAGAGTTAAGTTGTTCAATAATTTCACTTATTCTTTAATAGCCAGGACCACTTATTTCCCGGGGAAAATCAATTGTGAAGTTCTTTATAATTTCCAAATAAGGTCAGATTCTAAGTAGTGTGAATTATAAGACTTTCCAGAAAGATAGAATAATATTGAAGACAGGAAAGCCTGGAGAAACTCTGGGTTCTAATCTCAGCTCTGCCATAAACTACCTGCCTGATTTTGAATAACTCACTAAATATCTCTAAACATTATCTTCAACTCCAAAATGGGAGGACTGAGAGACAGAAGGACATGGAAGACAAGCTGAGTTTGAGTCCCAAGTCTCATTTCTTACAAGGGCACATAGGTTGATTTCTTAACCATTTAGCCTCAGTTTCTTTATCTTGAAAATAAAGTCAATATCACTACCTTGTTTGAGTTGCTATTAAGTGTTAATGAACTAATGCATGTAAAGTGCCTTGAAAAGCATCAGTTATATATTGAGTGTTCCTAAAATATTAGTTGCTTTCCAATCACCCCATATTTTTTCAAGTATACTTCAGCCTTATATAGTGATGAATCTGGACGATTTACCAAAAACTGAGTCTACTTCTCTAATCCAACAGATGCCTACCAAAGTTTTCATACTGTGTTATTTCTTCTGACAGCCAAAAAAAACACATTGTTTTAGATGTCAAGTTTTAGTCATAAATGATTTAGAAGTTAATTATGTATACTTCAATGCTTCTAGTGTTAAATATTGTCATCACTGGCTAGTCATGACAGCTTATGCAAAAAGAGGGAAAGCGAAGTGATGTGCATCTATCATTCGTATTTTAAGCATCGGCAACTGCTCCAGTAAAATATTAATCTACCAATGATAGACTAGGGAAGTGTTTATTCATTGGGGCAAAAATATGGAAATCAGCATTTGTGATTTAAAAAATGTACGTGTCACTGCTGATAGCTGTGAAATTAATGAATTAATGGGCAACCATAATGGGATGGTATAATTAATTTGTGCCAAGGACCAGAGGAAGGAAATGATAATCATAATCGGATTGCTATTGGTACCTTTGTTTCTGGCAGCAAAAGTAAATATCTATTAATTATACTAAAATGAAATGTGTTTGGATACAGCACTAAGGAAACAGATAGCTCCAGTTAAATTATTATATGTGCCAATGATCAGAGATAAATGAGTATATGCCAGGAAGTCTCCGCTGAACTGTTTATGTAACAGAGCCATCAAGCAAGTGTACGGTTCAATGGTTTCTATGAAATTAGACACTACATCATGGTAGTTGTACTGCATGAGAATAAGAGTAATCAGAACTCTGGCCAGTAATCTAAAAGTTGATCATGGGGCAATTTATCATCTATCACAAGGGACCTTTAAGAAACGGTGTCCCATGGGATCCAATCCATTCATTCCTGCAGTTTCTGAAAAAGCTGCATGGTGTCATAGATAGGCTTGGAGATATTAAATTAGGTGAGATTATGCTTCAAAACTTTACTTCTGCTAGTCACAAAGGTAAATTAATAAATTCATTCATTCATCACTGTGAAACTGGCTTCAGGTAGCTGATATTAAACTGGAATAATAATTTGGCCACATATATTCAACCATATTTTTAACATATCTCCACTTAGATATCAAATAGGAATTTCATGCTCACCCTGTATTTTCACCACCTCCAAAGGAGCTCAATTTATAGCCCCTTCCACTTCACCAGAGGTCCACCCCTCTGTCCATTGCTCATAATGGGAACCCTGAACACATTCTTGACTTCTTGCTTTCTTTCCCAGCCAAAGCTAAGCTGTTAGGAAATATTCTGGCTTTACCTTGAAAACATATCAAGACACTTAAAAGTTCTCATCACTTCCATTCCATTGCTAACAGCCTGGTCTGACCTGCTAACATTTCCTACCTGGATTACACAGGCCTTCTGCCTGGTCTCCTGCATTTATCCTTGGTCTCCATACACTATTCCTTACACTGCAGCCACAGCAGTCCTTTAAATTATGGCAGATTGTATCACTTCTCTGTTCAACACTCTGTGATGAATATCCATTTACTCAGAGCAACATCCAAAGTCATTAAAATAACCAACAGAAACAAACCCGGGTGATCTGGCTCTCCACTCCCCCTCCGACTTCACCTCCTGTACTCTACGGCTCTCCCTCTCATCCACTCCATCCAGCCTCATGTGCTCTGCTTTTCCTAAAACACAAAGGGCATATTCCTCGGGATGTTTAGACGGCCTGTTCCCTCTATTTTCAATGCCCTTCCCTTAAATATCCACACAGAGAATTCCTTCACCTGCTACAAGCCTGCTCAGTTTTCATGTTCTCTATGATGCCTACCCTGACTAGAACATCTAAAACTGCAAGCCATTCCCGTACCAATCTTGAGCACCCTTCCCTACTCTACTTTTTGTTTTTCCCTTCTCTACTCTACTTTTTGTTTTTCTGCAGACCTTATCATTTCCTAAGAAACTATATATTTTATTTATTTATTGTTTTGATTGTGTCTCCCCCTACCCATTATGCACCCTGCTAAAGTGTAAGCTCCAAAATGACAGAAATCTTTACCTGTTTTTACTAATGGATCCATTAGAATGCTTATAACAGTATTAACAAATGTTTAAAACTCAACCAGTAAGTAACCAAGACATAACAAAGAGCTTGAGAAACAAACATCGAAATGGATGTAGAATTCAAGGTTTACTCACAGAGAAATAAGCACTGGACTAGCCTCAACAAATACTGGAAGACAGCACATCAAAGTCAGGAAAATGAACCTTGAATTCCATATCAACACTACCCATCTATACATGAAAGGTGAGGGTAAAATAAAATCACTTTTTAAACTTTGTATTTTGAATATAATATCATACTTACAGAAATACTGCAACAGATAGTACAAGATATTCTTATTACCCTCAGGCAGATTTTCCAGATGTTAACATTTTATGTTTCTTTCCTGCTTCCCTCCTCTCCCCCCGACCCATCTCTCTCTCATGTGTGCAACTAGACATTGTATTACCTAGTTTTATCTACTGTATAAAATAAGGCAGACATGGAGCTTTGAGTGAATACAGTGGAGAATCATTCTCATGAACTATATTTATGATGTGTCTTCATCAGAATAGTTGTTAGTATTAAATAGCAGTCATATAATCACATAATAATTGCAGTATAGTTGTATAATTGTATATTTGAATTTGTGTCGCTATATAATAATGCTAAGATGAGTCTACATCAACTCTGAAGGTAGACAATAGATAACAACTAACGTGTATCCAATCAGTATTACACAGTAACTGGGCTTTTAGTATAATTTCAGAACATTGCTGCCTTTGCTGGAGAACCCACCAGAATAGCATTCCAGAACCTCTTCTAAACATACGTGAGCTGGAATGGCATACTGAAACTGCATTTTCAACGTGTCAATCACTGATAGAAAAAAGTACACAATACATGCTAATGAAATTTAATGCTCAAATCAAATCCTATTTATTCTGCTTTCTTCTCTCATTTATAAAAACAGAAGTTCTACTTTCATCATACACTTCTACAATCATTTTATGTAAGTTTCATTCATGTATCATGAATATAATGTAAAAGTAGCCCTATCAATACCATCAGGAAAATATTAGGAGATAGTGAAGGAAAAATAATAATTTTTATTTGTTTTTAGTATTATGTGGCTAAAGGATAACTCTACTAATGCTGTAGTCTGTCTACCTCCTCCTAGGTCTGAAGTCAGTGGAGTTAGCAAAGGATGAAGTAAAGCATGAGGCATGCACAGACCACAGAAACATCCTTTAAGTCTTTCCTCACATATCTGAGGCATGCACAGACCACAGAAACATCCTTTGTCTTTCCTCACATATCTGAGGCATGCACAGACCACAGAAACATCCTTTGTCTTTCCTCACATATCTGAGGCATGCACAGACCACAGAAACATCCTTTAAGTCTTTCCTCACATATCCTCCTCTCAATGAGTCCTCCTTGGTCATTCTATCCAAAATGACAAAGACACTTCCTATAGCCCCTTCCTGCCTCCTTTTTTTCTCCTATATTCATCACTTAGAAGTTATATGTGTTACTTATTCAATTTTCTTATTGTTAGAAATTGCTAACACCTAGACTTTAGGTGACAAAGAAGCTTTCCAAACTTTCCAAGGGAATATAATCTTTCCCTACTCACAACCAAAGGCTTCCCTTATTTCAAAGACAAGGGATAGCCAAGGAACTTAGAGCAGAATATTTTTCATCTCCCTAGAAGTCTGATTTTCCAAGTTCAAAAAAGAGATTGAGGGTTTTGCTTGATATTCTAAGCATAAACATTAATATATAGACTAGCTCATCAACTTCCTAAATCACAAGACTATATATCATATTAAATATTTCTGTTGGTCCTTGTATTTCAATGTCTCAGCAACTCAAAGCACATTTTCCAATCTTTGCTTTGGTCCCCTTCCAAATTCAATTGTCTTGACAACATTCATCATTTTCTGCAACTTGCCACCATCTAGAAGCTTAGGGCCTTATTTATTTCAGCTCTCTGATCTCAGATGCCAACCTTCTGTATATTATTGCCAGTGTTCTCCCTGTCACTCCACCCTAGAAATGAGACCAGATGCATAGTCATCATTCCTTATATTGTGCAGCATGTTTTGCTTTTCAAAGCACTTCTTTCATTTTCACTCTCACTAGGCTATGTGAGATAGGCAAGTGCTCCCATGCCATTTTCTAATAAAGGGAACTGAGGCCTAGGCTGCCAGTGATTCCCTGGGTGATGGCAAAGCCCCTGTGGTGTTCTCACTGCCTCAGCAATTAGTCCTGAGGCCAGCATGTTCACATCTTCTTGTTGTGGCCACTCTTGCAAAGTGGATTGACTGTTACTATTTCTAAGTTGTAATATGCTTTACATTCTTGACTTTATTCAGTTAAAATTTCTCAACATGACAGATTATTTTTAAGTTGACACTTTTTTTAAGTTTAAAAACTTAGAAGATTTAAATACATGCTTCAAAATTAGCCAAAAATTTCTGATCTTCCTGCTTGCTAGCTATGCTTCATAGGTATGAGTTAGGATGTAGCAGCTGGTAAGTACATTCTCTTACAGTGTATAGAGAATGTAGCCTGGAGTGGGGCCAGAAATGGAGATGGCAGTAGGGGGGGAAGAAAGAGATCAAAATTCTGACTGAAAGTGTTCAAGGGGGGGACCATTCCATTAAAAGCAGGCAACCTGGAGGAGATTACTAAATCCAAATAGGGAAAGATATGAGAATGTGAAAATATCAGAAACCCAAGCAAAGAATAAATATGAAATTCAAGAATATGCAGGGTGGGAGCAAGGGAGGGAGGTGGGATTGGCTGGGGTGGGGGCGGGGGGGAATGGTGGGGGGAAAATGCAGACAACTGTAAATGAACAACAATAAAGTAATTAAAAATAAATAAATAAATAAAAAGAATATGCAGCTATAGCATCATCTTACCTCATTCTTTTGGCTTCATTGGTGGGCTTAAGGATAGGCTGGTGACCAAAGATCAGGTATCACAAATGGTTCCCTTTTGGCTAGGGAACAAATTCTAGGGATGGTTTTTAGAGCACAGGTTTAGCAATAATATTAGAGGGTATTTCAAAACGCCAAATGTATTCAGTAGAATTAACTGTTTCTGAGAGGCAATATTTTTTCAAGAGTGTGGCCACTATAAGTATCTTCTAAAAAATAGTACTTCATTAAATGTTGGAAGTAAACTATGTTTTATGTATGCCTTAGGTCTGAAAATTCTGTTGAGGATTATTATTGTTATTGCTGTATTCTTGAATGCCTTATGTTCACTTGGGATCACATGCAACTGTAACTTTTTCAGATATATCATAGTTGACGGTCATGTACCATGAGATTGAAAACTAATTACAACCTCATGTTTATCAACTACTACTTTGAGGCTGAGAAATATTTACCTGTGATAGTAATGTTAATGTAGGCAGCTGGTTAGGTATAACAAAAAGAAGAGAGAAAGCTAGCTAAGCTTGATTAAGTCAGGAAACAACAGCTTCCAAAACACTACAGGGGATAGCCACACTGCCCTTCCAAGGGCAGTAACAGGAGGAAAAGGACAGGCTTTACAATGACCCCAGGGAACAACCGGTCCCCAGGATTACAGGGTAGAGGGGGAATAAACAGTGGGGGACGGGAGTGTTCCTCGGCTGAGGCATGCGCAGTAGAAGCCAAGATGGCGCCGGTGGAGATCCTCCTATTGTGGGACAGTGTAGTAGGTGCAAAAAAAACGGTGACCAAAAAGGGGAGGAGTCTCACCTGGGAAAATCTGGGGAAAAGACAGGATAGGATAAGGTCACAAAACCCAGAAGATCCAGGAAAGGGGGTAAATAGGGAGAGGCACAAGCACAGCCCTGGGAAGAGCCAGGAAAGAGATTCGATAGAGATTGCTCTCTCCCAAACCCCAGGAATTATAATCAGAGATTAACAAGGCCTGTCTCTGCAGCAGCCCTGTGCAGCCCTCTGTGGTTAGCAGCAGTGTAGGCCAAAGTGCAGGCCCAAGCACAGCGCCAAAAGCAGATGGACAGGGGTAGAGACTGTGCTGGACTACTGGAGCCTCAGATGCTGGGATAATGGCACGGCAGCTCCGGATTCTGACCTTCCTTCTGCGCTTGGTGAGGACAAGTGCAGGTCTGTGGCCCCGGAGGCTGGACTTCGTGCGCAGTGAGACAGAGCTGAACTACCTGGTTGTGGATGAGGCAGGGCGGCAGTCTCTTCAGGGGCATCTATGCCCTGCACACCCTTCCACTAAGTCTTGCCACAATTGCTCAACTCCTCTTACATGTGAGTCCCCAAAATTCTTTTCTTGCAACATTGCAAGAGCTCATTTTCTCCAGGAACAGTATATGCAGCTTAAGTAATAGTGTTGGACTATGTGGTACATCCAGACAATGGAATATTATTTGGCACTAAAAATAAATGAGCTGTTATGCCATCAAAAGTCATAGAGGGCCCTGGCAGGTGGCCCAGGTGGTTGACATGTCATCCCGTACACCAAAAGTTTGTGGGATTGTCCCTGGTCAGCGGGGTATGTACAGGAACCAATTGATGTTTCTCTCTCTCTCTCTCTCCCTGCCTCTCTAAAATCAATAAACATATCCTCAGGTGAGAAATTTTTGAAAAGTCATAGAGGATGCTTAAGTGTATATTACTAAATGCAATAAGTCAATCTGAAAAGAAAAAAGAAAACAACATACTGTATGATTCCAACTATATGACATTCTGAAAAATGCAAAACTATGGAGACAGTAGAGCGATCAGTGGTTGCCAGGGATTAAGAGAGAGGTGGGTGGTATGAATAGGCAGACCACTGAACATTTTTAGAGCAGTAAAAATACCCTGTATAAATGGAGACATAATGTTGGATACATGTCATTATACATTTGTCCAAACCCATAGAATGTACAGCACCAGTAGTGAACCCTAATGTACACTGTTGACTTTGGGTGATTATGATATGTCAGTTGCAGCAAATGTTCCACTCTAGATGGGGATATTGATAGTGGGGGAGGCTATGCATTGTGGGGGCAGGGTGTGTATAGGAAACCTTCCCCCAATTTTGCTGTAAACCTAAAACTGTTCTAAACAATTAAGTTTTTATTTTCAAAAAATGAAATAGTCTTGGATATAATCTTCTGTTTGTGTATGTGTTTACATATATGCATATTATATATGATACATACATATACATGCTGTCTTATAAAGTGAATATCTTTCCTGTGAGCTTAAAATCCAACAACTCTGAGTGTGCTGTGTTGACCTATATGACGGGGAAGGTTTCTTATGAGTTGACAGTGGTGAGATAGCAGCAGTGAAGCTGAAAGGGGATGGGCAGAGGTCAGTGGCCTGAAAGGATACATAGAAGGTGCAAAAAAACGATCCAGTGATGGACTGAACTTATTTATCTATAAAATATCCAAAAGACAGCCTGAGAACTGCAGAACTCTCAGTGCACGACAACTCCGCCCAAACCATCCCACGACTTCCAGCAGCATAAGGTTGTGCCCCCCAGGATGACTCCAGACCCCCACTGACCCCTATCTTCTATTAAAATGTCTTCTTGAGAAGCTCAACACAGCCAGGAATTTACTGTTTGTTCCAGTCAACACCTGACATAGGTCTCTGACCTCCCTTTCTTAAAGCACTTACTAAAAAGGGCTTACAGCCCTGACTGGTATGGCTCAGTAGGTTGGGCATTGTACTACAAAGCAAAGGGTCACTGGTTTGCTTCTTGGTCAGGGCACACGCCTGGGTGGTGGGTTCCGTCCCGCATCGGGGCCCATTCAAGGAGGAGCTGGTCCATGTTTCTGTCTCACAATGATGTTTCTTTCCCTCACTTTCTCCCTCTCATCTCCTCTCTCTAAAATTAATAAATAAAATCTTAAAAGTAAATAAATGAATGAATGAATGAATGAAAAGGGCTTACAGTTGTGAATATGTATCTCTTACAATGCAGAGGTATCTTTCTCAAAGGACTGAGAACCATTCCTTTGAAATATAATTCTCAGGAAGCACTGGGCCTCTGTCTCACTACTCTGATCCTACTGGACCCTCGCTATCCCCTCTCCCTCAATCACCTCTGTACCCCTCTTGCCAGTAGCTTCTAAATAAAATCTGTTTTCACCCATTTCACACATATCCAGCTTTATTTATCTTTGTCACCACAACTACAACACAGTGAGCACATAAGCTGGAGTCCAGGGACAAATCCAAGATCAAATCTTGAGAGAATGGGCCAGCAATCAAATCAAGGAACTAAAATATTTTACAGTACTCCACCTGAATCTGCATGTTTCCTTATGTCAAGGCCTCTTTTCCTAAGCAATTGGTCTTTATAATGCCCCACCCCGCAGATTCATATGTTGAAGCTGTGACCCTCAATGTGACGGTAATTGTAGATAGGGTCTTTGGGAGGCAATTAGGTTTAGATGAGGTAATAAGCAGGGTCTTAATGATGGGATTAGTGCTTTTAAAAGAACAGACACTGGAGAGCTCCCTCTCTCCCCCCTCCACCATGTGAGGACACAGTGAGAAGTGGCCATCTGCCGAATAGTAATCCCTCACTGGGGAACAGAATTAGCTGGTACCTTGATCTTCGACTTCCCCACCTCCAGATCTGTGGAAAATAAATTCCTCTTGTTTAAGCTACTCAGTCTATGGTAGTTTGTTACGGCAGCCTGAGATAAGTTAAGACAAGCAGAACACTAGGCAATATAGAGGATATACATCCAGATTTATAAGAGTAAGGGAAAGAGATCGTATGGTATTTGTCTTGAACCGCCTGGCTTATTGCACTTAGCATAATGCTCTCTAGTTCCATCCATGCTGTTGGAAAGGGTAGGAGCTCCTTCTTTCTCTCTGCTGCGTAGAATTTCATTGTGTAAATGTACCACAGTTTTTTGATCCACTCATTTACTGGTGGGCACTTATAATTTCATCTATAAGTGGAACCTAACTAATCAACAAAACAAACAAACAAGAAAAATATAACCAGAGACATTGAAATAAAGAACAAACTGACAGTAACCAGAGGGGAGGGGGAGAGGGATAACAGGGGAAAATAGGGGAAGGACCATCAAGGAACATGTATAAAAGACATATGGACAAAGTGAAAGGGGGTAAATTTGAGGGTGGGAAGCAGGGATGGGGGTGCATGGAAGGGGGAAATGGAGACAACTGTACTTGAACAACAATAAAAAAAATTATTAAAAAGAGAGAGAGAGAAACATCATCCCCATACTAAAAGCAAAATTTGGTTTAGGGTAGGAAGTTTATGTTAACAAATGTTATAATGAAGTGCGATCAGGTTAAGCTAGAAGTTTATAAAGAGGCCCAGAGGAGGGAGTAGCCAGTCATATGTCATGGGTGGAAAAGAATAAATAAATTATCATCTAGCAAGGAATATCACCTCAGCATGCTTTTTTTAATGGTTTTTAAGGCAGAGAATTCTGAACTCAAGTATTATAAATGAGTTTCTTTTTAAAGTTCACAATGATCATTTTACATATCCTGGTAAATCAGATGCACTAAATAATTAGCTATGTATCAGTTTTATTCACTCATTGATCAAACACTATCTGCTATTATCAGTCATTGGATTAATTTCATGCACAAGAAATATCTTACAATATACATTTACATTCTGTCTAGCAAATTATCATAGATGTACTACTATCTCAAAATGTGTATGCAATTAATACATTGATTTTTAAATAAAATGACAAAATAACTCCTTAAAAAAGTTTTGCATGCAGTTATCTTGGGATAATATGTTTAAACTCACTGCCCAATTTTTCAGGGGGAGTCTTCATGCTGAGTGCATCCTTTCTTTTCAGGAAGAGTACTATTCATCCAATGCTTATAACATAATTAGTTAGCTAGCACCTGCTATGCTCCCAAATATCTTTTGGGCACAGGAAG
>VMDR010024503.1:0-14981 GCA_007922815.1 Macrotus californicus | reverse complement strand
TTGCTACTTTTAAGATTCTCTCCTTATCTTTAATCTTGGGTAATGTAATTATGATGTGTTTTGGTGTGTGCCTCCTTGGGTCCAACTTCTTTGGGACTCTCTGAGCTCCCTGGACTCCCTGGAAGTCTATTTCCTTTTCCAGATTGGGGAAGTTCTCCTTCATTATTTGTTCAAATAAGTTTTCAATTTCTTGTTCTTCCTCTTCTCCTTCTGGTACCCCTATGATTCGGATGTTGGAACGTTTAAAGACATCCTGAAGGTTCCTAAGCCTCTCCGCATTTTTTTGAATTCTTTTTTCTTCATTCTGTTCTGGTTGAATGTTTCTTTCTTCCTTCTGGTCCACACTGTTGATTTGAGTCCCAGTTTCCTTCCCATCACTGTTGGTTCCCTGTATATTTTCCTTTATTTCACTTAGCATAGCCTTCATTTTTTCATCTAACTTGTGACCAAACTCAACCATTTCTGTGAGCATCCTGATTACCAGTGTTTTGAACTGTGCATCTGATAGGTTGGCTATCTCTTCGTCGCTTAGTTGTATTTTTGTGGAGCTTTGGTCTGTTCTTTCATTGGGCCATTTTTGTTGTCTTGGTGTACCTGTTATATAGTAAGAGGTGGAGCCTTTGGTGTTCCCCAGGGTGGGGCAACCACATCGCTGTGTTGTGATGCTGTATGTGGGGGAGGGGTCCAAGAGGGAACAATGCCACTTGGCCCACTCTCTGCCGGTTTTCAGTCACTTCCCCCACTACTCACAATCAAATTGGGCCTTTCTGGTGCTGATTCCCAGGTGGGTGGGCTTGTGTACATTCTAGGACCCTGTGGGTCTCTCCTGTGAGGCTGGGAGTTTCTCCAGCTGCCGCCTCAACCCCCACAGGAGTTTTCAATGAGAGGCTTTGAGGCTTTATTTCCCCAAGCTGGAAATCTGGGTTGCGTGGTCATCTGGGTTGCGTGGTCTATCTCACTCCCCAGTTGTTCCTCCCATTTTATCCATGCATGGGTGTGGGACCGCCCGGTCCACCAGCCACCACCTCGCCTGGTCTGCCAGCTGCACCTTGCCCACCCCAGTTCGCCAGCCACCGCCTTGCCTTGAGTCCTCTCCACCTGGTTGCCCATCTCCGCCCCTCTCACTGGTCTGAATGAATGTTTCTTCTTTAGTTCCTTGGTTGTTGGACTTCCATACAGTTCAATTTTCTGTCAGTTCTGGTTGTGTTTTGTTTTTAAATGTGTTGTTGTCCTTCTTTTGGTTGTGTGAGAAGGCACAGTGTGTCTACCTATGCCTCCATCTTGGCTGGAAGTCCCCAGCTCTGTCCTCTTCCAGAAAATACTTGATCAAAAAGATAAAGCTGAATTTCCTGAAAAACTTGATTTATCCAAACAATAGACTCAATTTGCCCGTAGTGAGTGTCTTAGTTCGGGCTGCTAGGACAAAATACTACAGGTTGGCTTAAACAAGAGACATTTATTTTCTCAGTTCTGGAGCCTGGAAAGTCCAAGGTAAAAGTGCCAATAGGTTGTGTCCTTGGTGAGAGCCCTCTTCCAGCTTGTAGACAGCCGCCTTCTCACCCTGTCCTTACACCATGGCCTTTCCTCGGTGTGTGCACGTGAGAAAGGGAATGCTCTGGTGTCTCTTCCTCTTCTTATAAGGACTATAATCCCATTCATGAGCTCTACTTCTACCACCTCATTAAACCTTATTACTTCCTGAAGGCCCCGCCTCCAAATACCATCACATTGGGGGTTAGGTCTTTAACATATGAATTTTGGGGGTCACAAACACTCATTCCATAACACTAGATAAGTACCTCCTTCTCAAAGCAATAGTTAGCTCAACTGTGCTTATCAAATAATTGTTTACTTTTTGAAGACTCACTTCAAAATCCTAACTTCACTGTATTAATCAATACTAAACTATTATATTGTTAACTTTGTCCAATCCCAACTAAGCCTGACATTGAAAGACCCACCTTACAACAGACCTCAGAAACGCCATACACGTCCTACCTCTGACTTCCCTCCTCTGAGATGCTACTAAGACTTCATTAAGGCAGTGCGGTCCACGGGCATCAGTAGTTATCAATATGATTGTCAGTGAAGAAATTTTAATAAAAAATAAAGTAAAAGTTACAGGACACAAAAGGAAATATGTAATGGATTGATACTTTTAAGAACATGAGCTTTTTTATGAAAAGGAACAAAATCTTGTACCTACATTCAGTGTGCTGCAGAGATGACTGGCAGTGCAGTTCCCATTTTCAGGCCTTCCTGTCTCACGTTTCTCAATGACGGTCAAATTCAAACTTCTTCACGTGTCTCACAGAGAAAGAACACAGCTGTCCCCACTCATATTAAACAAAGTACACCTTCAATTATTGTAATTTTGAAATGCTTCCAAATGAAGCAATTTGTGCACAAATAATTAAGAAAAATCTTAACATAAGAAAAACTTAACATAAGAATGAGATTGGCAGACATTCATAATAATCCCATTTCACAATAAATCCCAGAGCTTGTCACACTGTCCATGTCTTCATTTCTTCAGGATGAGTTATAGCAGCTTTCAAATGTCTCTGCAATGAAAAAGAATCCTAAATTTCCTTCACCAAAAATTCATCATAAATTTCTACTGTATTTGGTTAAACACTTTCCCAGTTTTTTTTGCAGAAATCAGAGCGTGGCTAAATGACAGTAAACATTCATTGTATTTGATCCTTTACCTTAAAATGAGGAATCAGTTCTTGATGAAAGCGATTGAGCCCTTCAGACATTGTCCTTTTGACTTCTCCTGGCAACATGAGACCAGCATCTTGTCTTTTCTCCTGACGTTCTCCTTTGAAATGTCCATTTTCTTATGCTTTGGTTTTGTAGAGATAATGATATTCTCCACCACTTCTATGTGTCAGCCTTCAATGAACAGTTCCAAAGCTTAGCACTTCACTGCGCCTTGTTCTAGGTTGTTCTGACTGCTTGCAAGTATGTTTGTATGATTGCACAGAATATCAGAATTAAGGTTACTGGAATTCTGTTTGTTCTTTATAATCACTGTTATTGATTATTTCAGATCTACAGTTTAGACTCAGGAATATGTGACTCAGCTGTTCCCAAACTGAGGTCTAATGATTCCAGTTTTTCATGGACTTTCCTGAAATATGCTTGTATTTTTCAAATGCTTGTAGCTGAGTCTGCATGTGTCACAGGCCAACTGTGGAACTGGAAGTTCTCCCAATTAACCTCCATGACATTGAACACAATGTTTACAGAAGGATAAATGATTAAATAGTGTTAATTGGAGAACAATATATTATTTGCCTAAGCAGAAACCAAAGAAGTTGTTTAGAATTTAACTAGAAAAAAAATTTCAGGAAGAATTATTTTATCACTGTCATTGTTTGGAATTGCAGGCTGACGGTGATAATGAAAAGCAGGCCCCTTTGTAGTTGGCTTTATTGCTGTTTCTAAATTCCTTTCAGACAATGCGCCTCTTACTGCCGCCACTGGAAGGGTTGTTCCCGTTGCCCTCCCACTGCAGGCCACCATCTCTAAGGTCTGCCGGGGCGGGAGACTGGGGGGGGGGGGCGAAGGTGGGAGGGGGACACGCATGGACAAGAGAGAACTGGGGAGCCTGCAGCACAAGGATTTCTTCCTTGTGGACAGAGCACCAGTTTTCTTCAGGGCCCTGCCTCTCAGGGCAGAGGGCTCAGTTCAGGAGAATATACTGATTAATCTAAGACTTTGTGTTAATTCAGTTCCCCTTGCCTGTGATTGGTTTAGACGTGGGCATTTATTGAAATTTAGCTGAGGAGTCTAGAAGGGAAATCTGTTGGGAGGGCTTTCCAGCCCATCAGTGTGCCCCAGGCATTGTGTATAGCCAAGACATAAATAAATCACATAAACACATGTGTATGTATATGTATACATACATATACATTGGAAACAAGATGGTACATGCATATGTACATATATACCTCCGAAAAATATAATACATAGATACATATATACCATCTTGTTTCCAATGTATCTATATACTTCTGAGATTAATAAAAATATATTCACATAAAAGAGGTACTGAATTCATGGTAGCTCTTTGTTTCTATATGTTTTTCAGTCCAAAGATACTAAAAGCACAAATACTATTAATACTGGTTCATGATTTAACTTTTATGTTTAAAAAGTGTCCCACAGGGACAACTTTGTGTTCGTCATCAAATAGCCTTAGTATCAGAATTTTCTATCAGCCACTAGAGGGCAGTACAAACCAGCAAAAAGCCCAACCATCCAGTTCGCGGCAGCAGTCCTGAGAACACCTAAGCCGTCATAACCATTCTACTTCATTAGAATGGCCAATTCCATTTTTTAAAAATACCTTTGCTAATTCCCGTGAGAAATATGTATAGTCTCAACCTTAGACATTAAGTGCTCAGCGTCTAGGGTCAGAGTGACTGGGTTTAAATCTCACCTTCACCTGTAACAGTCTGACCTTGGGAAAATGATGCTACCTCTCTGATTATCTGTAAAGTGATAGTAGGAACGTAGTTAGGACAGTGCCTGCCTAGCACAGGGTGAGCTTGCTCCATTAACTGTTCGCTCTTATTAAAGGTTAGGCCTTCAGGCTCTGGAGTTACCCTGCCTAGATTCCAGTACTCTCTAGCAAGCTAAACAATAGCTCGATGCTTTTCTTTACCTCAGTGTCTTTGCCTGTAAAATGAGGCTAATAATATCAACCCTGTGGCAACTGCTTGAAGGTTACATATTCTTAGCAGAGTGGTTGGCACATAGTAAAATATAATATATACTTATTGCTATTATTATGTTTAATATTCTTTTATGATTACAAATGATTTTATCATTAGACTTGTAACAAAAAACTTGGCACTGATATTTGTGCCATTTACTTCTTACCTTGGCATATTTGAGAAACAGCAACATGGAGCACCTTTTCTGACTCTTCCTGAAGATGGGCAGACTCCCGACCACAGCCTGCCCGCTGCTGTTCTAAAGCTTTTTCTCTCCCAGAAAACCAAAGTAGAAAGTCATGTAATTAATTTGGTTTTTGTCAACAATGTATATAATTTGTGCTGCTATAAAACTTCTTTTCTTTTAAGAAGGAGATATTTCATTTGGGTCATTCCGAAACTTTGAGTTTCTGCTCTGAAGTTGTGCACAAGGTGTTTTCCTGTTTATTTCTGGATAGACATTCACACACCAAAGAGTGTTGGCTTTCTCCCCGGGCCAGTGTCTGCCTGGGACGTGCTTGTCACTGAGCAAGGATGGCTTGACACTGGCAGCCTGGCCTATGTCCTCTTATCTCCATGGAGAAGCTTGTCCTTAAAAAAAATCAGGTGGACCTCTGCTCAGGACGGTGGCATGGGTAAACACAGCTCACCCCTAGCACAACCACATCAAAATTACAACTAAACTACAGAACAACCATCATTCAAAACGACCTGAAATTGAGCTGAATGAGAACCCTACAACTGCAGAATTACAGAAGAAACCACATTGAAACTGGTAGGAGTGGCGGAGACACAAAGCTGTCTAGTCCCACACCCACGTGTGGTAGATAAAGAAAAATCATACTTCAAAATGATTTTTTTAAAAATCATCAGTCATTTTAAGTGTTTTATTATATCTGCCAGAAGAGTTTGATGAAATTGGACTGTTGCTTAGCATGTAATCTCTGTTAGTAAGCCCCACCCTCACAAAAATTTATTTTTATGTTGGCAACAAAAAGTAATAGACTTCATGAGGTTACCGATAGCACTGGAGGATTTCTCATTAGCCAAAATGAACCAAGAAGGCCAAACTGCTTGGGCTGACCTATGAATCCACCGTTGCCAGCCAGTCTGGCAATTCTGGGCGATGGATTGACTTCCCTGTCAGTTTTGCTCAGTCTCACCTCTGAAACTCCTACTGCTACCGAACTTCATCGCTGCTCAAATCAACCCCATCGTGCCGGAGCACCAGGGCTGGTGTCACAGAAAAGCAGAGAACAGGTCTGGGTTGGACTATGGTAAGGCCTGGATCACTTCCAGAAGCCAGCCTCCCCATGTTAGCCAGTGAATCTATTTTTACCAGGTTAAGAGTTCAAAAGACTTGTCCAAAAAGTCAGGAGTTCTGTAGCTGGACAGCTGGTGTTCCAGTGTGATCACGTCTGCCCTTTCAATGCAAAAACTGAAGTACTTTGTAAAACCTAAAAACAGTTTAAGACATTAAAAAGACACACACATCCCCCCAACAAAAGAGGAATTTTCATGCACTGTAGAAACCATTCAGAGGCAAAACATCACATCCTAGTGAGTATAATAAGGTCTTGCATCCCCCTCTTACTTGAACACAACTCTCATTGACTTAAAAGTGACATTTTCCAAACTGGCTGCAAGAATGATTTGTCCTGGAAACAAAGCAGACTGCGTTTGTTCTGGTAGAATCGCTTCTCTTCTCTGTCTCTGGATAATTTGATACAGCATTCATTCATTCAAGTGTGACTCTCATTTGAAAAATTTCTCAATGGGACCATTTAAAAAATATTTTTTAATCTGGAGCTTTCACGACTTCATCTAAGACTTCTTTCAGCCTTCAGCCTTGTCCCTGTTAGCTTTAATAGCCTTGACAAAAATCGATCTTCTGCAATAAAATTTTTTTCACAATAAATTTAAACCAAAAAGTGATCATTTCCCCCTAAAACTTTGCTTGGACTAGGCAAATGCAGTTTGTGTCTACAATATGAAGAGTAGGGCCTTTCTCAATGCTTCAAGATGCTTTTTTTCCAGATAAAGTGGTAGGTTATCAGCCTATAAAGACTTGGAAAGGAAGGGAAGTCACTTAAATGAATTCCTGTGTCTTCCACATGCCTTAGGCTATTTCAAGAGAAGTAACAAATCTCTCAGTGTTTAAAAACAGCACTGTGGAAACCAGAGCTGCAGGTAATATTATTTTCTCTTCTGAGAAATGCACCCTATCCGGCAGGGGCCAGTCTCCTTGCTCCCCACCGTCTCCAGTCTCCTGCACATCTTGGCCCCTGAGGTCAGAATTCCCATAAATTTCAGTCCCTGCCACTTCTCAGGGCAGAGGTGAAGCAGGGAAGAGGAGGCTCAAAAATCACATCTTCATTAACTCAAGCGAAGTAGACTTGCAGGGTTTACATTTTAAGCCTATGAATCTTCTTCGTGATGGTTCCCACGTCTCTTGAAATAAACAGTGTGAAATGAGAAATATTATGGTCTTTGTTGCAGCATTTCATTCCAAAAGTAACTTGTGCAGGAGAGGTGAACTGGTGGCACGTGCCTGGGTAGCGCTCCCCGCCTTCACCTTCACCGTCGCGCCTCCTAGTAAACACGCAGCTCGCTGGTTACCATGCACACAATACCTGTGTGCGCAGAGGAAAGCTAAAACTAAAAGGTCTCTCTAACACGAAAGGTAAGACAGGACTGATTAGTGGTATTGTTCTGCCTTTGACTTCTGTTTTTAGCATATGAATAGGGTTTAAAGGAATAATTGGTATTTAAAGTCCATGTAGTTCTTTAACATATAAATGACTGAGACAAGCAATGAGATTGTTAAATATCAAAGAGGTTATATTACTACATCCTAAATTCCCCCTTGAGTGAGAAGTGAATGATCAAATTCAGAAACACTTCATCTGATAAAGCTAAATGTGAGCCTTCCCGTTGCTAATCTCCTTCCAAGATGTTGCTCTTCGCTTGAGCAAATTAACTGAGGGCAAACAATGATCAAAAGGAAAACTTAAGAAGAACAAACTCCATAAAGTGCTGGTAAGACTGAAACAGATCAGAAAAAAGGTCTTTCTTTCATCAGATAGAGATGGGAAGCAAAAGACACAGACATAAGCAGGAAATATCCACTATAACCTAAGCGGAGAGAAACAGAAACAGGAAGGTTTGAAGTGGGGCGAAACATGTCCCTGTCACAGAACTTGGTGGTACTGGGCCGCACCTCTCAGCCCTCTTCCCATACCTTTCTGGGCAGGGAGAGCCGGAATTGTGAGGTGCTCTCCATTTGCAGCCTCCCAGGCTGACCCCATTCACACACACTCACACACACACACACATCAACTTTCTTTTTCATAAATAGGGTTTACACAAGGCCCTTGAGCTAAGTTGAAATAATAGAGGAAATTTGCATAGGAGTTAAGTGAGGCCATGCTTTAATAAATAGTAATGTGAAAAATCACTTCTAGAATATATCATGCAGATATAACTGCACACATACCAGAGAACCTGCATACAAGTTAATTCATTATAGTATTGTTTGTAAAGAAATAATTGGAAGCAACTCAAATGTCTATGACTAGGGGACTGGTTAAATAAGCCTCATCCCTGCAATAGAATCACATGTAATTCTAAAAACAAACAAACAAACAAACAAACCCCTAAGTCTGAGGATACCCTCTGGGACATATGGTGCTGAGCAGTGTACAAAGTAGATTTTTTCTGGTGTAAAGATGAAAAGGATGTGGGAATTTATATTTGTATTGACGTAGAGAGACCCTGGAAGAAAACCTGAATGAATGAGATTGTTCTCTGACTGAGGCAGTACAGGCAGGGATTAATAGGGACAGAGATGGATACCGTCTCAATGAATCAATTTTTAAAATAATTTTTTCAACCATGTGACTGTGTTATCTATTCAGAATGTTTTATTTAAAGTAATAGTACAACTCAATAATAAAAGAATCCAATTTTTTAAAAAATAGGTAACAAATTTGGACACATTACCAAAACAAGATATGGATAGTAACTAAGCGTATGAAAATATGCTCAACATCATTAGTCATTACAGAAATGAGATTAAAACCAGAATGGCTCAAATTTTAAAATCTGATAATATCAAGTGCTGAGGAGGATGTGGAGCAGCTGGGATTAAAAGTAGTGCAGCCACTTTGGAAGGTAGAGCATCAGCTTCCTGTAATGTTTAGCAGACATTTACCATATTATCCAGCAATTCCACCTCTACATATTGAACCAAGAGAAATGGATACATATGTCCCCCCTAAAATAAAACTCCAACAAACCTGTATGTAACAGGGTAGATTGGAGCACCGATCCCCAGAAAACAGGGGAACCCCCAAATGGGGGTGGGAGGGAAGAGTGTGCACTGGGGCAGTGGCAAGTAGTGTTTGAGGCATGTTGCACAGCAAAGGCAGATGAACAGCCTGTACCTTTCTGAAGGGAGGGGCTGCAGAGGAGGGCTGCTGCCTGGGGAGAACTGTGAATGTGACTGTGAGAACAGGTGCTAGCAAAGGGACTCATGACATAGCCAGGGTGGAAGCTCATGTAGCACCTGTGTGAACTGTGGGGGCCAGGTGCCCCACTCAGGACAGACAGATACAGGTACACCTGTGCATGCCTGGGAAACTCTTGCCCTGACTAAAGATGGCAGCAAAAAGAGGATCAAAGACACCGGGGAGCTGACAAAAATGACAGACACTAACATACTATAGGAACAGCCGGATGTTTGGTCACGCAGGAATTTCTGAGCCGAGCATTTAAATTTCAGTGCACCCATAAACATGAGGCCTGCCTGTCTGTAGGTTAGTCTGTAGGGCTGTAGGGCTATTGGAAACATCCTCAGCACCCTCCTACACAGCAGACGGCGGCAGAGCTGGTAGTGCTACAGGGGACCTGCCTGGCCAAGCACACAGACACACTGGTGAGCTGATGGCCTAAGTAAAGGCAGCTCTGGAGGGGAGAAATGAATGCTGTGAGAAGGACTCAGGCAGGTGCACACAGACTCGTGAGAGATGCTTGGAGCTGAACTGTGACCAGGAATGCTGAGCTATGGACTTCTGTGTTTCTGAAGGATGGTAATTTGAGTGCCATATTCTGAAACTGGTCTGGCTTGGCAGAGGGAGGCAGGGTTATTCATTTTGAGGTGTTTTTAAAGGGAGTGGGACTTAATGGCAGAAAGCCTTGCTCTCACTTGCTCTTGCTCTCTCTCCCACTCTCTCGCTCTTATGTACTTGGTATGGAGCAGTAGCTCCTTTGGTACAGAGGGCTCTTGGTATGGGACTTTGGAGCTTGGTGCAAGCTCTCTTTCTGGGCTTTGGCATTTGGATGTTCTGGGCTTCTGGCCTGGCTCCCCGCATGGACAGGAACGCTTGTGGGACCAGAAGATGCCAGGCCCACCAGGGGCTTAGACCCTGCAGAGGTTGGGAGTCCCCTCCTAGAGGCAAGGTCCAATTCAGGGAAGCGTGCTTCCCTGGACTCCAGTGTCTGGGACACAGTGATCCAGTGCAGCATGGCACATGGTTCCGGGACAGCTACATGGAGACTTAGAGTGGCACACCCCAGATCCTAAAGGACAGAGCTGCTGCAAGAAGATGACAACTCTGAAACCCACAAGTGCACATTCCAGAGGGGATGGAGGACTGTTTGTGTGGCTGACTTAGGGACAGATAGGGAAATGGGGAACTTCTGGGCATGGGTTTGGCTTGTAGCTTTCTGGGGAACAGGAAAAGTTTTGGGTCTCATGGGAGAAAAGGGCTCCAAGCAGGAGTATTCTCAGCACCCCCAAGGTTGGAACCCTGTTAATAAAAACCTGTTTCCTTCAACACAAACCGTTGGTTCTCGTGGATTCAAGGAACCAAGTAGCCAAAACCCAGTTTGCACAGTTACATGTACACAAATGTTCATAGGAGTTTGATGGTGGTCACCAGAAACTAGAAACAACAAAAATGTCTACCAGCTGGTTGATAAACAGTCATATTGTGGAATACCTACTTGGCAATGAAGAGGAAAACTACTGATACGTGCAAGAACATGAATGACTTTCAAATGCGTTCTGTTAATGAAAGAAACCAGACTCAAAAGGCTGTATTGTGTACGATTACATTTATGTGACCTTGTGGAAAAGGCAATACTATAGAGACAGGAAACAGATTGGGGCCAGAGGCTGTAGGTGGAGAAGGGTTGTCTACCAAGGGGCTCAAGTAAATTTGGGGAGTTAATGGAACTGTTCTACGTCTTGACTGTGGCGGAGGTTAACTCAGAGTGTATTTGTTAAAATTCATAGAACTTTATAACTTAAAAGGGTGAATTTTACTGCAGGTAAATTATATCTCGACAAACTCGACTTATAAAAAATTATAATAATAAGTAGGAGGTAGACATGGTCACACTTCTGTTTTGGAAAGACCACTCTGGTTGCTAAGTGGTAAAAGACTGGGTTGAGTGAGAGGAAAAACCAATGTGCGGTTATTACAATGGTTCTGGCCAGACATCTCTCCTGCCGTCCAGGCCCAGGGCGGTGGCAGGCAGGATGGAGAGAACATTTGGGGGAGAGAATTGGGGAGATTTGCTAAGGGACTGGACATGGGTCAGGAGAGACAGAGTTATCAAAAGCAGGACTTCAAAGATTTTTGTACCCTATTTGTCTTAGCCCATTCAGGCTGCTATGACAAAAATACCACCGACTGGGCGGCGTAAACAACAAATATTTGATTCTCACCACCAGGAAGAGAGAAGTCCAAAATCAAACACTGGGAGATTCAATGTCTGTTCAGGGCCCACTTCCTGATTCCCGGATAGTCATCCTCTTGCTGTGTCCTCACATGTCAGAGGGGCAAGGAGCTCTTTGGGGTGTCTTTTAAAAGGGGACAAATCCTAATCTTGAGATCTTTAGGGCTCTACCATCATGACTTGATCATCTCCCAAAGGCACCACCTCCCAACACCATCACACTGGGGATAAGGCTTCAACGTATGAATTTGGGGGTGACAAATATTTAGTCTGCAGCACTATTCCTTTTGAAGCAAGTATAAAGCAAAGACTGTCAAACAGTTCTGTTCCTAATTCTACCGTGAAGTACCTGCACCCCTCCAGCAGCGTCTCTAAGTGTATGTTATGGACTAGAACAATAACATGCAAACTGGGGAACGTGAGATCAAGGGTCGTTTTGTTGTTTGTCCTAGAACCAGTCCAGTCAAGGTCCTCTCATGTAAGAAGGGCCCCTCTGAGGGAAGATGCTTCCCACCCCAGAAGGACAACGGCAAGAAAATGAAACTCTGTTACTTGTATTTTCTGGCCAACAAAAAAATGGCCTTGCAAGAAAAGGAGGAAAAAACATGGCTGAAAAGCATTCCATTTATTATTAATGCTAATCGTTATAATTTATTTATATTATGTTTTCTCTGTAAAGTTTATTTCCTGTGCTTACAAGTGTATTTACTTTGGCTGACTATTGTGGGGGCTAAAAAAATTAATACTGCCACCATCTAAGTTCTTCTAGATGAGCTAATAATTAACAGAGGCAAATTAACAGGAGAAAATCAAGTTTTTAATACATGTGCATGGGAAATTCGCATACGTGTGATGTTCAAAGACAGTGAGGTAATACTGGGCAACACGACATTTTGAACAAAGCAGAAAAGGAGAGGTGTGGGTATTAGATTTCAGAAGTGAGAGTGGGATGATTTACAGGTGGTTGAGGACAAGGGGAACACACGTGGCAAGAAAATCCTCGCTGGGCACCTCAGAAACAGTGGGACACAGCTAACAGGCCTCAGCCTGAAGCCCTCTTGTCTACCATACTTAATTCAGATCAGCCTAAGGCAGCATCCTAAGATCTGCCTGAAGCAGGTTTCTCTGCATGAATCTCTTGAGCAGAAAAGGAAGGAGGGTCAAAAGTTCTTTCTGAGAATTGTTTTTTAATAAATCACTTAAAATCAATATCCCCCAAAAGCAGCGTCACAGTGGCCAAACTTCGGCCCCTTCAGTAGGGACTGACAAACGACTGTCCGTTTGCCTAGCTCGCCGCGAACGTGCCGACTCCACCTGGGCCTCACCGTCTAGAGCAGGGCAGGCGCCTTGGGAACCTCAGCTCGGAGTCATTTGGACAAAGACAGAAACCAGATCTTTTTTTAAAATTTGTCAATTACAGTTGACATTCAGTATTATTTTATACTAGTTTCAGGTGTACAGCACAGTGGTAAGAATTCATATAATTTATGAAGTGGTCCCCCCGATAAGTCTAGTACCCACCTGGCACCATACACAGTTATTACAATATGATTGACTATATTCCCTATGCTGTACTTTACGTCCCATGATTATTCTGTAACTACTAGTTTGTACTTCTTAATCTCTTCCCCTTTTCTACCCAGCCCCCACCCCCTCCCATCTGGCAACCATCAGTTTGTTCTCTGTATCATGAGTCTGTTTCTGTTTGGTTTGTTTGTTGTTCTTGAGATTCCACGTATGAATGAAATCACGTATCTGCCTATGTCTGACTCATTTCACTTAGCATAATACTCCTTAGGTAAGATGCCATTCTTTTCTGTAGCCGAGTAATATTCCATTTTATATATGTACCACTTCTTCTTTATCCACTCATCTACTGATGGACACTTAGGCTGCTTCCAGATCTTGGCTGTTGTAAATAACACTGCAGTGAACATAGGGGTGCTTATGTTCTTTCGAATTAGTGTTTTGGGTTTCTTTGGTTATACACCCAGAAGTGGAATTGCTGGGTCATACAGTAGTTCTATTTTTATTTTTTTGAGGAAACTACATACTGTCCTCTAGAGTGGCTGCACCGACAGTGCACAGAGGTTCCCTTTTGCCCACATCTTCGCCAACACTTGTTTGTGGATTTATTAATGGTAGCCACTCAGACAGGTGTGAGATGATATCTCATTGTGGTTTTCATTTGCATTTCTCTGGATGTTAAGCATCTTTTCATATGTCTATTGACCATTTGTATGACTTCTTCAGAGAAACGTCTATTCAGGTCCTCTGCCCATTTTTAAATTAGATTGCTTGGGGTTTTGGTGTTTAGTTGTATAAGTTCTTTATAAATTTTGGATATTAACCTTTTATTAGATGTGTCATTGGCAAATATCTTCTTCCAATCAGTACATTGTCTTTGTGTTTTGTTAATGACTTCCTTTGCTGTGCAAAAACTTTTTAGTTTGATATAGTCATTTGTTTATTTTTTCTTTTATTTCCAGTTCCAAGGAGACACATCAGAAAAAATATTACTAAGAGCAATGTCAGAGAATTTACTGCCTATGTTTTCTTCCAGGAGTTTTATGGTTTTGAGTCTTACACTTAAGTCTTTAATCAATTTTGAGTTTATTCTTGTATATAGTGTAAGAAGGTGGTTTAGTTTCACTTTCTTTTTTGTATGTATCTGTCTAATTTTCCCAACACCATTTATTAAACAGACTGTTTTACCCCACTGTATGTTCCTGCCTCCTTTGTCCAGGTAGGCACGGGTTTAAGTCTGGGCTCTCTATTCTGTTCTATTGATCTATATATCTGTTTTTATGCCAATACCATGCCATTTTGATTATTATGGCCTTGTAGTATAGTTTGAGTATCAGGTAGCATGATTCCTCCAACTTAGTTCTTCTTTCTCAAGATTGCTATGGCTGTTTGTGGTCTTTTGTGGTTCCACATAAATTTAGGAATTATTTGTTCTAGTTCTGTGAAAAATGCCATTGTCATTTTGATAGGGATCGCTTCAAATCTATAGATTGTTTTGGGTAGTATGGACAACTAGATCTTGAAATGTCACATGGAGTTCTACAGAAAATCTTTTCAGGTTTGTACTACTGAAACACCTTTGTGATGAAGGTGAAGACCATCACAAACTAGTAATAGAGCCCAAACCTACTATGTACAACCTCATATTTTATTTTATATACATACACACACATATACACAAATATATTTTGATTATAAAAATAACACACAAAGGCTGTAAAACATTTTTGAAAACTCTCCCCCATTCAGTTACCAAGTATCCACTGTTAGCTGCTTGTTATATGTTCCTCCAGGTTGTTTTCTACACAACATGTGTTTAAGGGCATGGCTTATGTGAAGATAACCTCAAGAAATTCAAGCCAAAATGTAGGCACTGGATATTACTGCTTCTGTGCTGATTAGAAAGGGGAAATTATATGAGAGGATATCTCTAAACTTCTCTAAAGGATATGTAAATAATGTATTAACTTTTAAAGTATTAGA
>VMDR010024502.1:0-14989 GCA_007922815.1 Macrotus californicus | reverse complement strand
CTACTTAAGTCTGGAGGTTTCTTTGTGGGAAGGATTTATAGTTTTGAGGACAATAAACTTTCTCAAATTGAATTTTCATATCACAGCAAACAAAATGAAATTTCAAAAAGAAAAATTCCACTTATAAAGAACATAAAATACTTAGGAATAAATTTAACAAAACATATGCAGGATCACTACCTGAAAATTATACAATTTTGCTGAGAAAAGCTGGAAACTACCTAAATAAATGGAAAGATATGCCATTATCCTGGGTAAAAAGACCCAATAATGTTTATAAGTCAGGTCTCCCAAGTTGATCTATTCATTCAGTGTAATCTAACCAAAATCCCAACAGGCATTTTTTTATAGAAATTATTTGGTTGAAAAATGAACAAGCAAGCAAAATATAACCAAGGACCCTGAAACTGAGAACATGCTGGCAGTGACCAGAGGGGAGAGGGGAGGGGATTATAGGGGAAAAGGGTGAAGGGTTTGCAGGAACAACTATAAGGGACACATGGTCAATAACAAGGAGGGGTGGAAACGGGAGGGAGGTGGGGAGGGGTAAGGGGGAAAAGGCAGAAAACTGTACTTGAACAACAATAAAAAAAATTTTAAAACAGAAAAATCGTTAGGTTGATTATAAAACATACAGAAATGTGAAGGATTTACAACATCTTAGACAATATTTAAAAAGGAGAGCAAATCTGAGGGATTTATACTACATGAACTCAAGATTTGCTATGAAGCTAGAGTAATCAAGTCAATGTCATACTGGTATAATGATAAATAGATAAGTGGAATAAAATAGAGAATCAAGAAATAGACCTACATTTATAGTCATTTGATTTTCCTAAAATACTCCAAGGTAATTCAATGATAGGCAAGTTGTTTCGACAAGAACACCTGAATAAATGTGGGGGTGGGAGGGAATAGCCTCAACCTGTACCTCATACCACATACAAAAATTAAATTTAGGTGGATCATAGATATGAAATAAAACAGAATCTTTTCATGACCTTGGAGTAGACAAGAAACTTTAACATTTAAGAAACTGAACTTCCATAAAACAAAAAACTTCTCATTAAAAGACACCATTAAGGCTCTGGCCAGTGTAACTCAGTGGATTGAGCATGGGCCTGCAAACCAAAGGGTTGCTGGTTCAATTCCCAGTCAGGGCACGTGCCTAGGCTGTGGGCCAGGTCCCCAGTAGAGGACATACCAGAGGCAACCACACATTGATGTTTCTCTCCCTCTCTTCCTCCCTCCCGTCCCCTCAGTCTAAAAATAAATAAATAATTTTTAAAAATAGCATTAAGACAATGAAAATGAAGTCACAAACTGGAATTAGATATTTTTAATACATATATCCAAAAAAGGACTTCTATCCCACATATCTAAAGTGCTCATTCAACTTAATAGAATGAAGGTTAAAAACAAAAAATGAGCAAAAAATGTGAGTAGGCACTTCATAAGAGAAGATATACAAGTGGCCAATCAGTACCAAAAAAATCCACAGCGTGTGTTTTAACTATATTATTTTGGGCTTAGGTTTGGTGTTGCAGATCAAGAGAGAAACTTCAAAGTTTATTATACTTACTATTCCCAGGGGAGAACACAGCATGCCATGCAGGGTCACTCCGGGGAAGCACCAGGATTGAACACAGGGCAGAGGCAGAGAGGCAAGAACCTTTATTGTGATTTCTATGGGAAGGGGTGGAGAAGGGAAAGTACGTATTTTGCCATGTATAATGCACAATTTTTTGCCCAATTTTTGAGGGAAAAATAAGGATGCACATTATACATGGATAATACTAATTCCATATCTATATAAATGTTTTTAATTTTTATTTATGCTCATGTGTTAAAAGTAAGCAAAAAGAAAGCAATGATGATATCCGCATGCAAAATAATACCCAGAATATGATCATTGGTTTTGTTTCTAAATACAAATAAATAATAATTGAATTTAAAAATTAAAATGAAATATTTTTTTCTTGAAAGTTTGGGCCAAAAACATGGGTGTGCATTATATGCAGGAACACATTATACACAACAAAATATGGTAGGTGGTTTAGGACTATTACTTTGAGTAATTTCAACAGGCCCTGAGAAATAGGGGCTGTACCTGGTTGTCTGGTGCCCTGGCAATTAGCGTAGGTGGTTAGTGACCTAGAGCATGACAGCCCAATAAGGGAGATGGTTAGGGATGTGGACTGAACCAGCTGCTCAAGCCAATTTTATAAAAATCGGGACAACATTTATAAAAACTGTATTACGATGAGTCATCAAGAACAATGAAAATTAAAATCACAATGAGCAATTACAACATATCTATTAGAATGGTTAAAATTTAAAAGACTGGAAACCTCGAATGCTAACAAAGCTGTGGAGCAACTGGAACTTGCATATGTTACTAACAGGGGTATAAAATGGTACAGCTACTGTTCTGGCCAGGTGGCTCAGTCGGTTAGAGCATCATTCCCATGCCCCAAGATTGCGGGTCTGATCTCTGGTCAGGGCACATACGAGAATCAACCAATGAATGCATAAATAAATAAGTGAACAACAAATCAACCTCTCTCTCAAATCAATGAATAAGAAATAAAATAAAATTGTACAACTACTATGAAGAACTATTTGGCACTTCTTTTAAAATTAAACATAGATCTATCTATGATAATCTAATCATTTCACTCCCAGGTATTTGTACAAAAGAATTAAAAATATACACCTACAGAAAACTTGTTCAAGAATGTTTATGGCGAGTTTATACATAATCATAATTCAATAATAAAAAAGAACTCCCTCGCCCTCGAAGGCATGAGCAACCACTGATCTACTTTCCATCTCTGTAGATTCCCCTATCCTGGCTGTCACATGAATGTGACAACGTAATGTATGGTCTTTTGTGACATTCTTCACTTTCATAATATTTCTCCAGGTTCACCCCAGTTCTAGCATGCATCACTACTCCATTTCTTTTTGTGGACAAATAATATTCCATTGTACGGATATTCCACTGTATTAGTTTGTAAGGGCTGCCATGACAAAGTGCCACAGGCTGGTGGCTTAAACAACAGAAATTATTTTGGGAGGTTTTGAGTGAGAAAGCCTGTAGGAAAAAAGGGAGGTCTGGATGGGTTTTGTTTTACATCCTCTATCTAATAAACTCCATATTCTCCAAAAAAATAAAATAAAATAAGCAACAAAAATGTATTTTCTCACAGTTGGAGAGGCTAAATGTCCAAGGTGAATGTGTCAGCAAGGTTTCTTCTGAGGCCTCTCTCCTTTGTGCAGAAAACACTGATGAAAAAGACCTCAACCAGGATTGGAATCTGGAGGGCTGGTGGGGAACTCTCATGCCTACGCTGACTGAGAAGTCCTACAGGAAAAACTCTGGTTGTAACTGCTCTTCTAACTTTTCTTCTTTGTGCTGGCTGATTTGCACATGGCCCACTGTGGCTGCATGTTCTGGATTGAAATCCTTTTTCCCTCAAGCAAATCCTTTTTGTTGGAGGAATATCTAGCTGACTTTTCGTTTAAGGTCAGCATTAGGTTGTAGATCTTCTCCCTTTGTCTGCACATGGTCTTCCTTCCATATGTGCATGTCTGTATCCTAATCTCTTCCTATAAGGACAGTAGTCATTTGAAGTAGGGCCCTCTTTCAAGACCTCATTAAACCTTACCTACCTTTCTAAGGAGCTGTCTCCAAATATAGACTCATTCTGAGTTACTAGGGGTTAGGACTTCAATATATAAATTTTGGGGAGACAACTTTATCCCACAACAGCTACATTTTTGTTTATCCATCTCTTGATGGACATTTAAATTGTTCCCACATTTTGCCCTGGCTGGTGTGACTCAGTGGACTGAGCACCAGGCTGCAAACCAAAAGGTCACCAGTTCAATTCCCAGTCAGGGCACATGGCTGGGTCAGGGTCCCCAGTGGGGAGTGCTCAAGAGGCAACCACGCATTCATGTTTCCCTCTCTCCCTTCCTTCCCCTCTCTAAAAATAAATAAATAAAATCTTAAAAAAAATAAAAATAAATTGTTCCAACATTTTGAAAAATATAATAAAAAATAGATTGTTGCTAAAATTAACAATAAATAAATAAATAAATAAATAAATAAATAATTCCCACACTTTGGCTATTGTGACTAATGTTATTCTAAAGATCCACTTACAAGTTTTATTTATTTCGTTTTTACAGTGTAAACTCATTGGTCTGGTTTGTTCACAGTTAAGTCTCCTGCTCAGGGAACCAAAGCATGAGCTAATGGTGAGGGAAGGCAGTGTCTCAAGCCTTCTAGAGTCAAGGGTCTGCAGGTCCTCCTCCATAGCCCAATGGGTGTTTTCTGCTTTTAGGCCTAGGAGGAAAGAAGGGAGGTGGCACTTCAGCTGTGGGAGGCAGCGGTACAAGGTAATTTTAGTACAGAGCCCAGGGTCTGTTCTTCGCAGCAGGAAGTAGAAAGAATCACATAATATTCCTTTATTACACACCTACAAAAATCAACAGAATCACTTGTTTGGGTTTCTTTCCTTTTTTTCCCTTCTTTTTCTTTTTCAAAAACAGCATCGGCGGGGAAATGAAAGAGTTAAATAAGCCAGGCACCAAGATTCAGATCAGAAGGGACCAGGGACATGAAGACCAAGCTGTTACTACTGATAATAGTAACGGTGTTACAGTAACAGTGCAGGTCGGTTGGCCCCTGACTCTCTCTAAGCACTTTCAGGGAACTATAACAGCCTTAGAGAGAGCAGACAGAAGTGGGAAGACAGCTGTCCCCAGATCAGCAGCATTGTCATTTCTGTGGTGGCCACCCTGGGAAGTCAGCTGAATTGAAAATTCTCAAGGCTCCCATGTTGGAAGGCCTGATCTCTATAGTATGGACTCACAGGGGCCAGACAAAAAGGTAGAGGTGGAAAGGGCCAGCACAGAAGAGCTATTCGTTCTATGAGGGTCTCTCTCAGGACCATGGGGGCAAGGGAAATCAGGATTCTTCCCTGCTTACCAGCCAATCAGCATCTTTAGGAAGGCTTCCAGCTAGTCCTTGATGCTCACTAACTTGTCCTTCACATCCCCGTTGTTGATGGCCAACACGGTAGGAAAGGTGGACACCACATACATCATAGGGAGGTCTGTGTAATCATCAATAACCACCTTGGCCATCACCATCTTCTGTACCCTAACATTGGCCCCAGGATCCTGCACGGGCCACACAACTGCATGGAAATCCACAACCAGTAGATGTCTCACTCAGTCTTGAAATTCAGGTCCACGACAAATGTCACTATAGAGATTCTGGTAGTGCATATTGACTAGGCTGGACTGGGTGTTACTGTCAGACTACCAGGACTACACTGTGGGTGGGGTCTTCAGGGCCCTGGAGGTGAAGGGTGCCCACCTACCCTAAGAAGAGTTCCTGGAGATGACAGAAACCAAGAACCTCAGGAGAAGTTGCTGAGCCACATTCCTGCAGTGTGAGTGGAGGGTTGCATAGCCCAGCCCTTCCTGCCCATCAAAGCCTCTTCCCCATTTACAAGTTTTTGTGTGACCAGATGTTTACATTTGTCTTGGGTGTAGTATACTCAGAAATGGAATTGCTAAGTGATATGCGAACACTATTGAATCATTTGAAGAAATGCCAGACTGTTGCCCTAAGTAATTGTACCACTTTACATTCCTATCAGCAGTGTAGAAGGGTTAGGTTCCAATTTCTGTATATCCTCACCAACACTTATAGTTGTCTGACTTTTAATTCTAACCATCCCAATGGGAGTGAAATGGTAACTCATTGTGATTTCAATTTGCATTTCCCTGCTGGCAAATGATGTCACCCATCTTTCTGTGTGCTTAGACTATTTGCATATCTTCCTTGGAGGAAGATTTATTCAGAACTTATGTCAATTTTTATATTGGGTTATTTGTCCTTTCATTATTGTGTTGTAAGAGTTCTTTCTATATACAAAGAGTTCTTTCTAGATACAAATTATTTATCAGATATATGGTTTGCACATATTTCCTTTTATTCTGTGAGTTGCCTTCATTTTCCAAGTCTTAGTGATTATGAATAGGGCTACTATGAACACTATCGTACATGTTTTGGTGTGAACATAAGTTTTCATTTCCCTAGGGTAAAAAACTAGGAGTGGAATTTCTGAGTCATATGGTGTAGGTTTATTTATTTTTTTTTTTTAGGTTTAAATTTATAAGAAATTGCTGGTGACATCAGCATCATGGCAGAGTGAGAAGACCCCTATGTCTCTAGACAAGTATAATTCAACAAAAGATCTGCTGAACCCACAAATACATCTGAAAGATCCAAGCATTGGGACAACTGAAGGTGGGCATATCTGAAAGGGCGGGGGGTGGGAGGCACAGCAGGAGGGGCAGAAACAACGTTCAGGCTGAGTAGCCTCCACTTATTTCAGTAAACCCAGTGACAAGGTCAGAGGCACAGCACAGCAGTGTGGCAGCCTCCCTCAAGTGGCTGCCATTACCAGGAAGGAGACAAAGCCACAAACTCACAAATAGCCTCCCTTCTACAGCAGAACCCCGTAGAGAGAGCAGAGATCCCCCAGATAGCGGCCACTAAGGCTGATCTCACGGTGCCTTATGCCTGAGTGCACTTTGTCCATATTTATAGCTCAGCCACCACAGTGTAGACACAAGTCACTCCTCACCATGCACGTCTTAGTTCACAAGTGGCATTGCACATCTCATTTTGTCTTCGTATTTTTCCTTTCCTCAAAAGCTGAGGCCTGTCCTTGTGCTCTCTTAAAAATAAAGTTACCATCATCAGTAAATCCATATGCCAAAATTTTTTAATTGTACACCAATGATCATAGAAGTATTATTCACAAAAGCCAGAAGGTGGAAACAACTGAAATCAAGGAACGTTCATTGAGGGGTGACTGGATAAACAAAATGTGATATATACATACAATGCAATATTATTCAGCCTTAGAAAGAAATGAAATTCTGACACATGCAACAACATGGGTAAGCTTTGAAAAGATGATGGTGAGTGAAATAAACAAAAGTACAAATAATGTATGATTTCACTTATATGAGATACTAGCATAGTCAAATTCACAGAGAAAAGTAGACTAGAGAATAGAAGTGCTAGGAAGGGGGGAACCAGAAGTTGTTTAATGGACAGTTTTTCTGAAAATTTGTTTTTAATTAAAGATTTTATTTATTTATTTTTAGAGAGAGGAGAAGGGAGGGAGAAAGAGAGGGAGAGAAACATCGATATATGAGAGAAACAGTTCACCCCCAACTGGGGACCTGGCCCACAACCCAGGCGTGTGTCCTGGCAGGGAGTCAAACTAGCGACCTCTCAGTTCGCAGTCTGGTACTCAGTCCACTGAGCTGCACCAGCCAGGGCATAATGGAGAGTTTTAATTGGGGGGACAAAAACGTTCTGGAGATGAATGATGGGGACGGTTGCACAACAGTGTAGATGTACTTAATGCCACTAAACTCTTAAAAATGGTCAAAATAGTGAGCTTTGATTTAATGGATATTTTACCACAATGTTTAAAAACTCCTATGTCCTAAACATTTTCTGTAAACATTCCTTTCTCATCTGTTTTCTAGCTGAAACCTTTCGCTGAAAACACTCTGTCCCCTGACACCCTCTCAAACACTGGCTGCTTAATCACCCCCATCCCTCACATCACAGGGTCTGAATGTGGAGTTTGTATTCGAAACTCCCTGACACCTCAGGACTTCGGGCTCCACCACCCATTACCTTTTTGTGCCATCCAAGGTTCCTGGCACAACCTGCCTCACAACTCACATCATCTGGCTCCTACTCTCATTTGACTTCTGTGGTCATATAAAACCAACCTAATTAACAAAGTTATTTACATATTACTTAGCATAAAATTAGAACATTCTAGAACTTCGGGATGGTAAAAGAGTAGTAGTTCAAAGGCAATCAATTAAATTACCACAGCAACAAGTCTCGAACTTAATTCTCTCACTTGCCTGTTCGCCTTCTCCCGTTCATAATTTCCCATTGCCCAAACTGCTCGTTTGTCTTCCCAGGCTACAGGAATCTCCCAGTCAGAACTGACAGACCAACCAAGACTCAGAAACAGCTCTTTGACTTTGGGTTTTTTGAATTTAAGTGCTTTTCGCTTTAGTACATCCTTGCAAAACAAAGGGGCAGGACTTCTGGGTGCCCCGCTACCTTGTTGTTTATGCACTCCAGCACTGAAAGAAGAAAATGAAGAAAGAAAAAAGATCCATGAGAAGATGTCCTCACTCAATCTGCTCCGTGGTCCTCCTGCCTGGTACCACCAAAGAACAGCTGTGGAAACAGAGACAATGAGGCTGTGCCTGCCCTTTGATTGGCTGTAGAATCTCTCCCTTCTCATTGGCTGCCATGACTCTTGATTGACTAGACTCAGAAGGTGGTGTGAAGCTGTTTAGGCATCTGTTTTTTTTCCTACCTCAGGTGTAAATAATCTTCCTTCAAGCATTGCTGAGAGGCAGTGACTGCTAGATATTCTCATGATGCTACTAATAGACTCTCCCTATATAATATTATCACTGGGCTTGTCAACAATCTTCTCACACTATCAAGAATGGATAATTTGGAGACTGGTAACTGAGAAACTGAGAATCACTCTGCTCATAATCTGAATGTCTGACTTCCCCTATCCTCCATGATTCTCCAGGGAAGCTATTGTGCATCCTTTCAACTTTTATACAGCCCCTAGAATGGAACGTTTGTATGTGAGGATATCAAGTCATATTCTTGGATAACTAGCTCTGGGTGGAAATGGAAGAAGTTAGAATTTGCAAATGTCTAATATTGTGATAAGAACATTTAACATGAGGTCTACACTCTTAACGGAATTTTAAGTGGGTAACACAGTATTGTTAACTTTAGGCATTATGTTGTACAGGAGAAATCTAGAATTTATTTATCTTGCATAACTGAAAGTTTGTACCTATTGAACAATAACTCCCCACTTGCCCTCCACCCAGCTTTTGAAAACCACCATTCTAGCCCTGCCTGGTTAGCTCAGCTGATTAGTGCATCATCCTGATTCACCAAGCTTGCAGGGTTTGATTCCTGATCAGGGCACGTACAAGAATCAATCAATGAATGTATAAATAAGTGGAACAAAAAATAGATCTCTTTCTTAAATAAACAAATGAAATATATATTAAAAGGTTTTTTTTCATTATCATCCTACTCTCTACTTGAGTTTGAATATTTTAGATACTTCATGTAAGTGAAATCTTACAGTATTTGTCCTTCTGTGACTGGTTATTTACCTCACATGATGGCCTCCAGGTTCATCCATGCTGTTTTATATGACAAAATTTTCTTCTTCTTTTTTAAGGGACAGAGGGAGGGAGGTGGGGAGAGAGAGAGAGAAACATGGATGTGAGAGATAAACATCGATCAGCCGTCTCCCATTTGTGCCTGGTCCAGGGATTGAACTTGCAACCTAGGTATATGCCCTGACTGGGAATCCGGCCTGCAACCTTTTCGGTATACAGGACAATGTCCCAACCAACCAAACCACCCAGCCAAGGCAAGACTCCATTCTTTTTTAAGGCTGGATGACATTCCATCAAAGGTGTCTATTAACACCCCATTACTCTTCTCATGGACTCTTGGTGTGAACCCTGCCCCATCTTCACTCCAGTCACCATCATCCACCGTCAACTGCCAGAACTGTCTCCTCCATCTCTAACATTAATTGGGTGCTGATGATCTAAGAGCCCTACAACTGAAGGTATTTCCTGCAAAGTTCGATTTTCTTCAGCCCTCTGAAGTAGGTAGTTTTATTACTCCCCTTCTCCAAGAGACTCGAGCTCATCAGGGTGAAAGCTAGAATTGAAAACATTCCTACTTGATCAGCCCAAATTTTAACCTTTCCACTGTGCTGCCTGCCGGTGGGACCTAAAGAGATCCGTGTTGGATCAGTGGGCAGGTGCAACTTCGTTTTGTCTAGTGAGACTGGGCTAAGAGACTCGATGGATCTTTTCTCTCCGAGATCTTGATTATTCATTAACCCGGACACCCTTCATCAAAATTCTGAACTGGCACCCTCACGCTGACTTTCTAAACCATTCTTAGCTGGGCCACAGCTCACATCTAGAAAAATGTGTCCTGATTTTCCTTTTTGGTTCCTTGGTAGCTGCCCCAGGATCTGGCATAGGTTAAAGGAGGTCAAGCACTTGAGCTGCAACACTCATTCATCTGGGATCTATTCTAGGCTCTCTGTGTGGCCACAGGACGTAGCTTAACTTCGCTGTCCTTCCACCTCTGTAAAGTGGAGATGATGATGGTGGCGATGATGGTGGCGGTGGCGGTGATGGTTATAAGGATGGTGATGAAGATGGTGAAAAAAGATAAAAAGAAACAGGTGAAACTAATGTTACTGATATATTTACTTCGCTCAATATATCTAAAATACTATAATTTCCTCATGTGGCAGTAGCCATATTTTGAGTACTCAACACTACACATGGCTAATAGTTACCATGTCTGAAAGCAAAGCTATGACAGAATGTTTCAGTCATGGACATTTCTATTGAACACCTCTGTTCTGCAGCAAATGTTGGCAGACTACGGCCCATGAGGTAAACCCAGCCTGCAGTCAGTTTTCATACACACAGTTTTATTGAACACAGCCACATACACCTGACCTTGTGTTCTCTAGAGCTGTTTTTGAGCTCCAATGGCAGAGTCGAGTGTTTGTGTTAGAGACTATATGGCCCTGTAAGCCAAAGACACTTTCTATCTGACCTTTTATTTATTTATCAGAGTACATTTATTAAAGCTGGGAATAGCAAAACAAAGGAAGGGCGTAGGATAGGAGAAGCAACAGGAGAGAGAGCCTAAGTGGTGTTCTGCTTTGGCTCCCTGGAAACAATATGGGAAAGCCAGTGAGCCAAGGCAGGGCCACCACTGGCGCACTGAAAAGTAAAAAAAAAGGGGCCTTGGAGACAGGTTCAGGGGATTAGTCTGGGATGAGCTGCTGCTGCTTGCAAGTCTCATGAGGTCCCTTAGAGTTCAAGAGGAAGCTCACACCTGAGAAAGAAAAGTCAGGGCCATGCTCCTGAGAGAGCCCAGATCTGACCTTTTATTTAAAAATGTTGCCAACTCCTGTTCTGGAGTATCCCAGACTCTAATTTGTTTTATGAAAATAGCAAAATGATACACTACTCCAGGCTGGTTACTGAAAAGCAAATCTAAAACTCATAAAGGGGAGGGTTACTTGTGACAAAGTTGTACACATTGCTAAGCAGGTGGTTGAAACAGCCCTTAATGACTCGTTGAATAAATGGCTTATTTATGAAGTGCCTATGAAGTCTGTTGGTGAAAATTTAGAAATTACATCCCATCCATATTTAACAAAGTATATAGTTACAGATCATTTAGATGACTAAAGTGATAAAATGTCTTCTCACATATAGATAAAGAAAATTAATAAAACCTACTTAGAAGATTCTCCACAAGTTCATTCAGTGGACACAATTATTTACTCAGGCATATTTTTCTCTGTAATTGCAGAAATTTATTTTCAGAAGTTCATTAAACAAACTGGAAACTGTCTTAGAAATTTTTCTTTGATTTTTTTTGGCCAAAAATATTAACCAAAATAAAAGATACTTAAATTTCTAATAAATGATACCGTGCAAGTTGTGACAAAGCCTAACACTAATGTTTTAAAAACTTACATTTTTAAACATAAACTTAAATGTGTAGTAAAACTGTGATTTGTCAGTTTATTTCAGAAATTGTTTTTACCACATATTATTAAGAAAAGCAAATATACTACTCCTAATTCCAGAAATGGGGTGTTGCTTATCCTAAACACAGCACACACCATTTCATTTTAATTTTGATTTTATAAAATTCTAAAATTCATATATTTATAACAGACTGGAATGGTATACGTCCAAGGCAAACATGACCAGAGCTTCTTTCTTCTTTGTTTGATGACATTTTAGTTGTATGTTTCATATTTTATTTTATTTGTTCATTCAGGTTTGGAAATATTTGCAGATGAACAATTATAATTTATATAAGGAGAAAAATGAGTCACTAAAAGAAAAAATAAAACTCGGTGGCAACAAGCTACTTACAGAGCATTGAGATTCAGTCCAGGCAAAGTAACAGGGTCTTGGCTCTCCTGGAGTGCAGGCTGTCATTCAAAAATCTACTGAGTATTACTTAAGGACATTGACTATCTTCTGTTCATGTCATCCTTTATATATTTTTTTATTAAATTTATTGGGGTGACATTCATTCACAAAGTCATACAGGTTTCAAGTGCACAGCTCAACAAACGTGATCTTCACGCTGCATTGTGGGCCCATCGTACCCAGCAAAGTCTCTCTGTCCCCATTCTCCCCCTCCTTGCCCACCTCCACTTACCCCCCATTCCCCTCTTCCTTTGGCTGTCACCAGACTTTTGTCTGTTCACATGGGGGGGGGGTTGCTTAATCCTTTCACCTTCTTTCACGGGCTCCCATCCTCCCTCACCTCTGACAGCTGTCAGTCTGTCCCACGTATCCACGCCCATCGCTATGTTGTTTGTCAATGTATTTTGTTCATTAGATTCCATATATGAATGAGATAACGTGATATTTGTCTTTCTGTGACTGGTGTATCTCACAGAGCATGATAATCTCCAGGTCCATCCATGCTGTTACAAAATACAAGATTTCTTTTCTTTTTTTTTTTTAACGGCCAAGCAGTATTCCATTGTGTCAATGTACTACGACTTTTTTATACACTCATCTACTGATGGACGCTTGGGCTGTTTCCAGGTCTTGCCTATTCTAGATAATGCTGCTATGAACATAGTGGTACATATATTCTTTCAAATTAGTGTTTTAGGTTTCTTCTGATATATTACCAGAAGTGGGCCCTGGCTGGTGTGGCTCGGTGGACTGAGTGCTGGCCTGTGAACCAAAGGGTTGCTGGTTCGATTCCCAGTCAGGGCACATGCCTGCATTGTGGGCCAGGTCCCCGGTGGGTGGTGCGCAAGAGGCAACCACACGTGGATGTTTTCCTCTCTTTCTCCGTCCCTTCTCCTCTCTCTAAAAATAAATAAATATATAAATTTTTTAAAAAAGAAGTAGGATCACTGGGTCAAAAGGCAGTTCCATTTTTAATTTTTTGAGGAAATTCCATACTGTTTTCCACAGTGACTGCACCAGTCTGCAATCCCACCAGCAGTGCACTAGGGTTCCCTTTACTCCACATCCTCTCCAACACTTGTCTGTTGATTTGTTTATGATGGCCATTCTGACTGGTGTGAAGTGGTATCTCATGGTGGTTTTAATTTGCATCTCTCTGATGGCTAGTGATGCTGAGCATCTTTTCATGTCTCTGGGCCCTCTATGTCTTCCTTGGAGAAGTGTCCATCCAGGTCCTTTACCCATTTTCTAACTGGGTTGTTTGTCTTCCTGGAATGGAGTCATGTGAGTTCTTTATATATTTTGGATACCAAACCCTTGTTCGAGGTTTCATTGGCAAATATGTTTTCCCATACAGTTGGTTCTCTTTTCATTTTAATGCTGTTTTCTTTAGCTGTGCAGAAGGTTTTTATTTTGATGAGATCCCATTTGTTTATTCTTTCCTTTATGTCCCTTGCTCTAGGGGACATATTGGTGAAAATATTGCTGTGTGGAATACCTGAAACACCAATTCAAAAGAACCTATACACCCCAATGTTCACAGCAGCACAATTTACAATAGCCAAGTGCAAGAAGCAACCTAAATGCCCATCAGTAAATGAGTGGATAAAGTGGGCTTTTTAAAAAATAATGATTGTACTAATTCACACTCATAGAAAGTACAGAAGAGTTCCAGTTGATTTTCAATCCACCTCAGTATTTGATATTTTCTTTTTTTTTCAGAGTGACCATTCTGACTTGTGTTTCTTTTTTTGTTAATCCATGCCTGAGGATATATTTATTGATTTTAGAGAGAGAGGAAGGGAGAAAGAAGGAGGAAGAAACATCGATGTGAGAGAAAAACATCCATCGGTTGCCTCCAGCACACACCCCCACCAGGAACGGAACCCACAACCTAGGCAAGTGCCCTGACTGGGGAATCAAATCTGTGACCCTTTGGTGCATGGGACAACGTCCCAACAACTCAGCCACACTGGCCAGAGCTAGTGCTGTTTCTTTGATTTGCTTTTGTTATGTTTACTGGTCTTTAGAATGTCCTCTCTAGTGAAGTGGCTTATCACATTTTTGGTAGCTTTTTCCTTTTGAGATGTATTTTTCTTATTGATTTTTAGAAGTTTTTGATATATTGTGGATATAAATCTCATATCATTCATATATATATATGGCACTGTATCTCATTTTATGGATGGATTTTTCACTCTCTTAATGTTAATATTTTATGAAAATGCTCTTGACTCTAATATATTCCAATTTATAATATTTTTATTTTATGGTTAATGCTTCTTGTGTCCTGTTAAAAATATATTTGTCTACTCCAAGGTTAAGACTATCTTCTCTGCTCCCTCTAAAATCTTTATTTTATATTCAGATTTAGAGTCTCAAATATCTGGAATGATTTGGGGCAGCATCATTGCTCTGTGGTGACACCGTTGCCCTGAGTCAGGTGACCACACTATTCTGTTCTGTTCCCTTTGTCAGTCTGTCTCTCTGTGTATCAGTATCAAACTGTCTTAAATTTTGCACATTTATAATACGTGGCAGAAAACGTCCTCTAGCTGTATTGTTCTTCAAGACTGCCTCACCCTGGCCAAATAGCTCAGTTGGTTAGAGCATCCTTCCTATAAGCAAAGGTTGTGGGTTCAATCCCTGGTCAGGGCACATACAAGAATCAACCAATAAAAACATAAAAAGTGGAACAAGTCAGTTTCTAAAAAAAACAAAAAATTTTATGGAGGGAGGGCAAAAGAATTTGGTCTTCTCGCAAAACACTTCTGAGAATGGAGTTCATTGCCTGAATGTTGAAGACTGTACATTTTTT
>VMDR010024501.1:0-14992 GCA_007922815.1 Macrotus californicus | reverse complement strand
AGATTAAGTTCTTCCCTGTGGGCACTGAATTTTGTCCTTAAATCTTTAGACTTTTCCAATCTTGTTCCAAAGCTCCCTCAGTTCATTCTCAAAGACTCTGGACTCTGTACAAACCATAAAAAATCTTTTTTCATAGATCACATTCATGATTTTGAAATATATTATGAAGAGAAATGTTCCTGTTCAGGTCTAAGAATAGGACATCCAGACAGAAGTAAGAAAATAATTCATTCAGTTTGTACATGTCTGTGTTTTTATTTTAGTTTAGACATATTTAAGAAAGTATTCTTTGACTATATGTTAAAGGATTTGAAAAAATTCTTTCCACTTCTTAGGAATGACAGACTATTTAAAAGTCCTTTATTTATTGACATTGATGACTCAATAGTTGCTTCCTTTAGTGACTTAATTGTAATTTAGGGAATTATAATTCCAACACTGCACTTTTTTAAATTAAAGGCTTTGATCATGTTTATTGCTAATGTTTAATAAAATTATATCAGATGACTTCCCTATATCCACCATCTTAGTTTTATAATGGAAATCTGCTACTTTAATTTAATTTACGGCTATATGTGCCAGGAATGTTTCAAATAAATCGATGCCCAGAGTCATGCACATTGGTTTTTGAGTCACCCCATTCGAGAATGAGAGCCCTTGAAAGGAGAGACCTTTGTATGCCAAAGATTTGACATCTGGCACAGACTTCTCAATGAAAGAATTTCAATAAATGTTTCTCATAAAAAACTAACAAAACCAATAGTCCTTAATATTAAGAATGGGGGAGGCAGCAGAACACAGTAACCAAGAGCTTTGCCTTTAGAGTCTGGCTGATGAAGAGTTGAGCCTCTTGCTGTGGAAGTATGTGCTATGAGATATTGTAATACTTCACCTCACCAAGCATCCAAAAGTTAGTGGCGTCTACAAGAAATGTCAGTTCAGCCGTGCCCCTGGTAGACGTGTGGCCCTCAATCCCTCAGTTACTGCATTCCAAGTTAGGGCCATACTCCTTGCTGAGGAAGAATGTAAAAGAGGCTGAGGAATACTTTTCTACCAGCTTATTAAAGAAGAGGAATGTCTCTGAGCAGAAATAACACTCAGAATAACAAGATGAAAATAAGTAGCATGGAATCAAGACCCAGCTGAAGGGCTGTGAATGGGAGCCTGCAACATAGAGAAAAGGAAAAAGCTCCATATACCAAGAGAGTTACTCAAAAGATATGAGACTCTGCCCAAGGAAGGGGCACTGCTGACCTGCTAATGAAGAATTTCATTCCACAGAACGGTAAAAAGGATGCATTATCAAGTGCAAGGACCCCAATTATCCCCCAGAGAGAGACATACATTACTAAAAGTGAGCAATGTGAACCTATGACTAACCAGGAGGGGCACCACCTTCCTGGACCCACGCCACCCACACTACCATTCACAACTCATTCAGTAGAGACCTACAGTGATAGGTCAAGAAACTGGAAGCCTCAGGGACACAAGTGAGCAGCTGATATTTTCAAACACTGTCCAACTTGAAGGTGATAATGACATGAGGGAAATGAGCATATGAGGTGAGGAGAGTAGGCTCCACAGATAGTGTTGAAGGATGGAAGTTTTTTCGTTGTCTGTTTTTCATTTCTTTGTTTTTTTCTGAGCATGGTTCACAGTGCCAGAATCATGGGCTTTTAGAAGGGATCAGATAGCATCTCACATAAACAAATCCTTGGCAGGAGGCTTGCCAACCAATAGAGAGACTTTTTTTTCCTTTTACTTCTGGACTATTGTAGTTTCTATGCCTAGAGTATCTTTTTGCCTACTCATTACACTCTCCAGCTAGGTAACTACCACTCGTCTCTCAGTCTTCATTTCAGTGTCTCTTTCCCTGGGAAGCCTTTCCCGATCTTTGGAGATCAGTGCCCAACCCCTACATGGCCCCATAGCACTTTAGGGTTTCTCCTGTCCTGGTCGTTTCGATGCTAGTCTGTTCTGGCTGTATACCAGCTATGCTCCTTACCAGACTCCAAGTTCCTGGAAGGCCAAGGTTGTATCTTGTTCACTCTGATGTCTGGAATGCCCAACAGAGGTCTTATTACATAAAAAGGGTAATGGAATATCTTATATGGTGGCTAGAGACTTTAAATTCAAATTTGTGGAAAGAGAAGCAAAAAGAATGAGAAAAAAATTAAGATTTTTGTCAAATATGACATGATACAGGACAGCAGGTACGCCATGGAGAAGAATGAACAATTGCCCATAATGGAGAAGGTTCCTAATAATTCCAAGAAGAAAATAAAAAGAAAAATAATGTTAGGACTAACCAGCTAACAGTGATTTATCATCAGATGCACATATTATAACTATAATACTTACTAGCTGCATGGCTTTGAGAAATCACTCCATCTCTCTGTGCCTTAGGAGACACATCTACAAAAATGTTGTGTATCATCCCAGAGGGTTGTGAGATTCAGAAAGTAAACACACAAAACACATTAGGAACAGTGCCCAGCACAAGGCATAAAATATCCTGCATAACCTGCCTCCTGCCAATTCTTCTGAAGTTACCCACCTTGTGCCTTCTGAGTTCTGTACTTCTTTCACACCATTTTGCCCACATACACTGCTTCCTTGCTTAGAATAAGTAGGAAAACTTTTGCCTGGAAAACTTTTACTGATTATTCAACACCAAGCTTGAATATTCTTCCAAGAAGCACTCTTCAACCCTTGCCAGGAAGTTGGCTGCTCTTTCCCTTGAGTTTCTTTAACAAATTTCTCAATTCATTTCCAAGATAGCACACACTACACTACATTGTAATTTCTCATTCACGCTAGAATAGGAAATCAGGAAAAAGACTGAGCTTATTTAATACTTGTATCTCCAGTGTTAAGTGCAAAGATTGACACATAATCGATTCTGAACAATGTTAGCTAAATAAGTGAATAAAGGTACTCTTCCAGAACTCACCTTCAAGCATCAGAAGAAAAGTATGTAACTGAGTGAGAATTAAATCAAAGAAAAAACTTAACCAACCCTTTCCCCGAGTATATAAGAACAATTTAGAGTACAATGGATCTAACTTCCAACCAAAGTAAAGGAGTTAGTGCTGCTTATCTAGTATTCAAGATATTACAGCTTAAATTATCTTTACCAAGTCCAATACGAAGTAATTAGAATTGGTATGTCTTCAATAGTAAAATCGGGGTGAAGGGATGAGTGTTTTTGGTTCTTCATCCCCTACCTCCATACTGACTTAGTTCTGCTACTTAACCCAGTTAGGATTTGTCTCCATTAAAATCCCTTTTTCTCATATTCCTTTAATGCCATTTGTTTCACAATTACAAGAAATATGTAATGACTTAATTTTCTAACACAAAACATGTTTATTTATACCTCATGGATAACTGCTTCTTAGTTCTTTTAACTGGTTTCTCCTTCCACTTGAGCTCATCACATAGGAGTGACTCAGGGCTTAGTCCTTGGTCCTCTTCTCTCCTTCACCTTTGTCACTTCTTTGGAGATTTCATCCAGGACCATGGTTTTAAATATCAAGTATATGCAGACGCCCAAATGGGTATTCCCAACCAAACTTTTCCCCTGCTCCAGACTCCTGTATTCAAATGCCTACTCAACAGTCAACATGAATACATAATAAACATTCCAAACACAACAGTTCATTCCTGAACCGCTCATCTTTCCCTTCTGCTGCTCATTTACTGTGCTCTTCCTATCAGAGTTGACTGAAATTCCTTTTTTTTCAGTTTCTTGGGCCATTTTTAACTCCTCTCCTTCTCTCCCACCCCACAACAAATCAGTCTAAAAATCGTGATGCCTGTACCTTCAGAAGATACCTAGAATCCGGCCACTGCTTATCAGCTGCACTGCTGCCATCATCTTGCACCTGAATCACTAACATCAGATTCTAAACAATCTCCCTAATTCTATTCTTGGCTGCCTAGAACTTGCCCACCTTCTGCAGGCAGCAGCCTAAGGGACCTTTTATAAGAGAGTTCTTACAAATCAGATCACACCTTCCCTTTGATAAAAATCCCCAAGTGGCTCTCATATCACTCAGAGTACAAGCCAAACTCCTTACAACAGTCTGCTGTGCCCTCCTCCAAAGATCAGTCCTCTCTTCATCTCTAGAACCTCTTTTCCCAGTCTCCTTCCACTCTTCTCCAGCTCCCTCGGTTGTCTGTTATTTCTTGAACATCAGACACCTATAGCCCCAGCATGCGCAGTTATTGTTTCCTCTGTCTGGAAAGCTCTTCCCTAAATATCAAATAGCTTGTTCCCTCATATCCTTCACATCTTTAATCCAAAGCCATCTTCTTAGTGAGGCCTTCCTTAATTGCTTTATCTAAAATTTCGTCACCTTTTCTGTTCACATTCCCCTTCCACTTTAAGCTTTTCTCCTTAGCCATTACCTATATCCAACATATTATATATTCTATGTATTTACCCTATTATTGTCTGTATGCTCACATACATGTAAACATACATGTTCATTGTTATTTTCCAAAAACCTGAAAATAGTGCTTGTTACAGTGTAGCACTGTAATTTAGTAATTAGCTGCTAAATGAATGAACTAGGTAAATTAACAGCTTTCCACATCTTGTTTTTGTTTTTTTAAATAAAAACAAATGGTACTATTCTGTAACTGCTAAAAAATATTTCCAAAGTTGAAATTCACTATCACGTAGCCAGAAAATCTAAGTGCCCAAAAAGGTCAATATTTTTCTAAGGATATTTGTCCCTACATCTCTGGTAATGTCACAATGCACAACATTCCCATGTAGCCACTAAAGTTTTTCCTCTAGATCAAATTACTTAAAAGAATTTACATGGAGGTTGAAAGGATCATGCTGTAGTCACCTTTTTATATTATATAATGTTTCATACCTATGACAGAAAACTTAGCTTAAAATGGGAAAGCAATGGTAAACTGACAAGACTGGACCGAACGTCATGTGACCTGCGTTCTCATCCAGAGCCCCACCCCTTAGGCACTCTGTGAGGAAAAGCACCAATGTCTCACCTGTCAGTTTACTCACATCCGAATTAAGAAACACAATTATCAACTCTCCTGTCAACTTAGGGTTATGAAAATTATATTTGAGTGGCAATTTACAGGTTGTTTCCACATTGATCATTTTATTTATATTTATGTCATTGTTAAGAGGATATTTTTAAGATCCAGATTTTTGGATTAGATGCAAACCCATTTAAACTAATGTCTTCTCCTGTTCAACTCTCAACCTTTTCCAAAAAGCCTGGAACTGAATCAGGACTTGGAAGTTAGGTGTCGGGAGAATGGGGGAAAATGGGTGTTACTAGGGAAACCACGCAGCTCATTTCCTTTTATTCTTGCACCAAAGTCTGGTGAGAATAATGGAGCACAAAGAAAGACTAAGAGTTTGAGTTCTTCAATTCTAAATTACAACACAAACTGCAATCCCTTTCAAAACACTGTGAAGTTCATAGAAATTGCTTACCCTTTTAACAACTATCATTGCCTCTTACAATCTTGGTCTCTCCTTGTGGCGCTCTGCCTTCAGCTCTTCAAGATCCATCTCTAAAAGCTCATTCGGAAGAACCATAACATTGAGCCACTGACACTTTTTCCAAAATTATAAATGTCTCTACAACGTGAAAGGCAAAACTTGTACCTATCCAGAAGAGACGTGTTTCCCATCACAATCCCACCGTGAAGATGCACAGCAACCCAGATGAGCATGACATCAATGGTGAAAAACAGCAGAGCCTTGTTAAGCCTTCAGTACTGGAAGCACGCCTTCACTTGTAGGTGTGAAAACTAGAGAGTGCAGAAAGGATGCTGCTTCTAATTGTTAAGAAGTAATCATAAGTACTCGCAATGTTCTCCAAAATAATCATCATGAGCAGTTAACTTTTATTTTTCAAAAGAGTTGTGAAGATTATTTCACTTACATATACACATACATATAAATGTATGCATGTGTATGTGTGCATATCTATATATGTAACTGATATATAATATGACCATGGCACTCTATAAATAGTCTCCTCATATGTAAAATGGGGTAATAAATTCTTCCTGTCTTGCAGGATGTTATAAGGATTAAGTAGCAATGTATGTAGCAAATACTAAATAAATAGTAAATTTGTGACTATATGTAAAGGAAGAAAAACTTCAAACAAGTAGAAATACACTCTCTAACGCAGTAGATCTTGCCAAATAGGAACAAAGCCGTCTGTACATGATTTAAGGAGAGCCAGAGTATATACCCTGCCTGAGACTAGGCTGCATTAGGGAGTGACTGGGCAAGTGCCAAGTGACCTGTGGATGGGAACAGGGCTGGCCCTGAGAGCCCGGCAACTTGCCCAAGTGCCCTGCCGAGAGGCATTTCTCAGCTCTTACTACCAACCCCCGAATCTGCTGTACCTTGTCAGAGACAGATTCAGCTACATTTTTTTTTCAGCAATCCAGACCATTTAGAAACATAAAAAAAAAAAAACACTCAGATTAGACAGCATAACTGAAATTAAGAGTAAGAATAGCTTCATCCAAAAATAAGAATCGCATCTCAAAAACTGCTTACAATTTCTCTTTAAAACTGGAATCCTGTAAAGTTCAGTTAAATTTGCCTTGTTTGTATGCATGCACTCTCTCTGCAACAGATGCACCCATAAAGATGGCAGTGGAGGGAGCTGAAACAAATCAACAAATACTTACCATGTGCTTCATTTACAACGTGTTCTCACTGTGCTTCTGTTTATGTGCGTCTGTGTCTACATGTCGGGGGAGAGGTGGATCACAAGAAACAAAGCTGAAAACTTTTTTTTAGAAAATAAAGCTGAAATACTAAACTAGTTTGTCAGTATATAAAATTTGCTCAGTATTTTTTCACTACATTTTGAACTTTTCAACTATTCATAGCATTTTCTAATTGCAGCATAGCTCTAAATTTCTCTGCCCAACAACAGAATTTGTGTTACACTTGGCAATGAAATGGGATAGCTGATCTTACAGCTTTGACCTCAGAGATTTGTCCCTTTCCTCACCGAGATCCTTTATCTTTTCCTTACTGATGGCCTTCGATTTGCCAATAATGTACACAGATAGCATGTAGCAAGCAAAGTGATAACAGAAGGGATAACTGGACCAAGTTCAATTATAGAAATAATCCTCTGTAATTGTCCCTGTTTTGTTTTTGGATAGCAAGCACAATATAGAACAACAAGACTACCAAACATAATTGCAGAAAATTATCTTGTAATGGCCACTTACTCTACTTTTCAAAAATAAACAACAATGAAGGCACCGATTTTTAGTACATTTCTCACACCTGTGAAGTCAGACTTCACATCTCCCTAATGAGACTGGATCTGTGGATGGTGGAGGAATATTCTGATGGAGATGTTTGCCAGAGTTTGTGTTTCTCTGGCTGATGTTTAAAGAGTCTGAAACGCCATGTTTATTTCAGACGTACACTTATCAGACCACAGGAAAAGGAGGCAAAAGGGAAAGAAGTAAAGGCAGATGCTTGACAAAAAGTGATGTGCAGCCAAAAGAACTTCTTCCAGTATCAGTCAACCAATGATTTGACACAAACAGAGGTTCAAGAACATATTCAGACCTACGAATACGGGAAAGCTTTATTTTGTTTGGATCTGGTCAGTAGTCTTCAGGCTCACTGCAAGAGTAGGGTGAAAAGATTTCTACTTGATAGAACACTTAAAATGGAGCCAACTCTTTTGGCAAGGATTTAAGTGATTTCCATTATAAGATGACTTCAAAAATCTCTGATCTACACCTGATGTATGCTTAAACCCGTAAAGAAATTTACACAAAATTTCACACCGACATCAATGTCCACATTCTTAACAAGCGGCATTAATTAAATCTGTTCAATTTTCCCTGACATTAAACTTTTCAGTATTTTTCAAAATGTAGTGAAAGTTGGAGCAGAGACTGGTAACAGCACATCTGATACAGCACAGCTAATACGGAAGAAAAACCACAACCACTTTTAAACTGGTTCAGAAAATGTGTTTTTGAGGTACCTCCATGGAACTGGTCCCAACACGAGATGTCAATCAGCTGTCATGATTTATTAAACAAGTTGCTTGGAGTTACACACACACAACATTCAAATGAAATTTGAAACAAAGCACTCTTAATTTTAGAAATCCACTAACAAGATCGGCAACACTCAATCCAAAATGAATCAGTGACAAGGTAAGTACATTTGACAGGAAAAGATGTCTTAGGGGGAGTGGACCATTGATTGTGTTAGAATCAAAAGAATTTGAGACTGGTGTGATGTTTTGACAAAGGAAAAATTGTGGACTAAGAGAAACTGATCATAATTTTCTCATGGATTGGCTAAATTGATGCATTAGTAAAAATAAGTAACATAGAACAAAAATTATAATAGCTGAAACCACGCACGTTATCTTGCTAATGACAATGAAAGCTATTGGGTTGGCCAAAAAGTCTGTATGTTTTTTTTCCGTAAAATAAAAGACACATTTTTCATTTCACCAATAACTTTGTTGATTCAGATATTTTGAGTATGTCAACGATTTTCTGTATGATATGACATTGATTGTTCTTGATTAATGTCTTGATTTGATTGCTATCAACTTCAACTGGTCTACCTGACTGTGGAACATCACCCAATGAGAAATCTTCAGCTTGAAACTTCGCAAACATTTGACACATTTGATCAGTCACAGCACCTTCTCCATACACTGCACAAATTTTCTGTGTGCGTTTCAGTTGAGAGGATTAATGATAATTTTTATAAAATATACATGTTATTGGCCTTTCTGGCACTTTATTCTTCTCCTTGATGATATTGCTGGAGAAAGAGGTATGCCTGGCACACAGTAGGTATTCAAATTTCAGGTAACATGCAAATGATATGATGATGGAGAAGAATATCTACTTAGCTAACTCCTGGGTGATCAACAATAGCTATTGAGTCATGCTAATTCTAGGAATGATTCTCAGATATGGATGGATATGGGTCTCAAAGGAGGGAAAATCTGCTTTCATTCAGTAAAGCTACAAGGCAACAAACAACAGGATTAAATATCTATGGTTTACATAGCTGCTAAAATTTTCAGTGGTACTTGAGCAACTCCATGCAATAAATTTGTGAGTCAAAAGCTAATCTGTTGCATTACTGGCAACAGAATCAATCATTTCCAATAGCAAGTAGAATATTGTATGAAATAAAAGAATGAAAATCACTGGTTTAATGGAAAGTAGGTATTTCACAACCAGATGAGTTGCTCTTGACATCTCCTCAATTCTTGGTTTACTTGGAGCATCATTTTTGGGGTAGCTCTTTCTGGCCTTGCTATGATTACTGACTGGTTCTGACTTCAGGGTTTCAACTTTGTCACTCCTACTCTGCAGACATTCCTGCCTTGGTTGTAGAAATAAAAGACAAATAAAAATGGTTAGGGCTTTACCTTGAATGTGAACAAGGTAAGGCTAATTTGCATCTAAACGTTTTAAAATAGCAGGAAGTCTTTCCAATATGTTTTCTCATCTGAAGCATAAAAATCTAAAAATAAGATTCTAAATACAGATTGTCTCAGAAGGTACTGGGGCCTTCATTTTGCTTTAGGAAGCACTTTCTTCAACATGGAATTTATAAATTAGGAAGATATGTCTACAACCTTTTTTATTGTTATTCTATTATAGTTGTCCCAATTTTCCCCCCTTTGCCCTCCTCTGCCCATCCTACCCTGCCCCCAAAAGTCTATCCCCACACCATTCTCCATGTCTATGGGTCATTCCTACATGTTCTTTGAGTAGTTCCTTCTCCTTCTTTCCAATAGCGCAGCCAAATGCAGATGGATATCAGGTCTTAAAATGTGGAATCTGTGACCGGGGATCAAATTTGATGCCCTCCGTTCACGTCAGTGAGTACCATACTAGTACAAGTGCAGGTTGCCATTATTGTATTTCTAAGAAAAGTTTACAGATGTTGATACATAATTTTTTTAAACCCACAAAAAATTAACACAGTCTCAGTATAGATGGAATGTCCCAGAGGACCCTGAGAGATAAAAGAAAACTCCATCCTCCAACAAAATTTCAACAGGAAGTGCCTTCTGCCTTCTCCTGATGGTGAATAGAGGCTACATCTCCTTTACTGTCCCTCTGGATATTCAGCAAATCGATTTAAAGGAAAGCAATGAGCCCAGAAAACAGCTATGTACTCATATGTATTTCTCTCCCAACCCGTACTCATTTTGGGAATAAAAAATGACTTCCCTGCATCTGTCCTCCATGCTATTGCCCTCCTCCTATGTACTGAATACTTGGTTAAACTGCCATGGCTAATTGTCAGCAGGGGCTCTTCAGTCAACAGAACTCCAGGAAGAGGCTGACTTAAAGAGCACCCACTGTGCACTCCTGGCCTGACCAAGACTACTGAGGTGGCCCATGCTCACTCCACTTTGCTCATTGTCCCTTCTATGCTGGACTGAACCATGGGTCTGAGGGACATGAGGAGAGGTGTCTGAGGTCCCTTGGCCCCCTTGTCCCTCTAAGGCAACACTGATACAATCACAGCCTGTACCCACTCATCTTGATTGATCCTGCCTGTCTGAGCTAATTTAAAAGGAGAATTTTCCTAATTTTAAAGTAGAAAAAAAAGTAATGTGAACATAAGTAAATTCTTTCTATTACTTTATAAATCATCTGCTCCCTACTTCTTTTTCTCTTCCAGAAACTCCACAACAGGGTATCTGTTATATTTCCAGGTTCATATACTGTAAGTCTGTTCCATCTGGTGCTTCTCAGGAAACTCATGGGATGAACATACTTTGGACTCCAATGGGTTCCAAAGTTTTTGAGGAAGTTTCAGTCAGTGTCAGGAAATTTCAAAGGTGAATTGGGCATTGTGGAAGATCAAGGTACAGATGCCTGCATGATCTTAGCATACTGTAACTTGCTGTTCAAACATAAGAACACAAGAAGAAGAGCCCCTGAGGAAAAGCAGCAAACGCAAAAAATGACATGCAGTCCTTGGCTGGGCTGCAGTGAGGCTCAGATCTGTCTGGGAGGTAGAGTTTGTTCTCACAAGTACCTTTGTGCATCCACTGATTTACATTAGGGCTGAGAGGGCTTCTTGGAGCAAAACCACACTTGACTCAGGTGTGTGTGTATATGCAGGCACATATGGTAGAACTCGAGAAGTAAACAAAATGGACGCCATGGCTCGGGGAGGACAGCGGGGACTGTCTGTCTACAAAAGAAAATCCATTTTAAGGGCAGGCCCCATGGGAAGCCAAGGGGCCTGAGGGTGGCACAGTTATAAGTGCAACATTCAGTAAGTTGGCACTTAAATCCACTCAGACAAAGCTACCTGGAGATTCACACAAATCCCAGCAGGAAACGAATTAAGTGTGACCTCATAAAGCCGTCACACTAAACTGTGTCACAGTCTGGCCCAAGAACTTTGTTCTAGAACCTTCTGAACTGAGTTATTACCAAGAGGAAGAATCATCCTCCTTCTAACTTTCCAAGAGTTGGACAAATTGTTGGGACAGGCTGAAGCTTGTCAGAAGGAATCTTCATGACTCAGCAGAAATCTGCTCCTCCAGCTGGGCCAATGCTTCACGGAGGTGGGGCCTGTGGAGGGGCAGGGACTCTGTGCGGAATGGACCAGGAAGCCAGCAGCAGGGAGCATCCTGACAGATGGTGAGGCATGTCAGACAACTCCTAAGAGTTTATCAGAAGAGATTGAGGCTTCTATTAAAACAGGTAGATATTTAGAACCATGAGATTTAGTTATTAATGCATACATGATTTAGTGTGGTACTATTAACTAAAATCATGAGAGCTGACATTTTTCCTCTTGGTCCTGTGAAACAAACTTATCCAACTTAATTGCAATAATATATATTCTTCTGTAATGTTTGTTTCTCAGATGACTTAGACTAACAGATTAGCAACTAGTATTTGGCAGAGATAAAAAACCTTCGGATTTCAACAAATCATTTCTTCTCCTAACTCCACAAAAAAAAAGAAAGTTTAAGTAAAGAGATAGAAAAGTAATGGAACATTTAGGTTACTCTTTAGGCCTGTTGCTCAAGGCCTGATTCTCATAGGCTCCTACTTAATTTTCATGTCACTTTACGTCACAGATAATTGGACTAGTCTCCAAAAATTGGTCAGTGATCCCCGGAGAGGAAATTATTTCTCTAAAGTTTGTGTGTGAAATCTAGCTCTTCTTTTCTAACCAGATTCATCAAAAAACTGGAGGGTGAAGAGAGTAGAGCTAGAGCATGAGGTCACATTCAGGCCACATTCTCAGGAAATTTGCCTAAATTTGATTTCATTCTAAATTTGAACAATTCAAAATGCGGAAGATAGAAATTGGGACTTTGTTCCTTTTGCCCAATATACTCACCATCTCTATAGATAAAAGCAGCAGTATTTTTTCAACTTAAATTCAGTCACTAGGTAATTCCTCTCTGTTTTTTCAATATAGATGCTGGGAGAATTTTGGAGCTATTCTGAGCCAGAGGCATGCTGTGTACAGTATTTCTTGATGTATTATCTGTTTATTCAAATGACAAACCCTGGGGAGTACAAAATTATTTTCCTTAAGTAAATGTTTGATTGCTATGACTTAGATTGGAAAGGAATTTTTAGTGGTTGATAATGACACTAAATTGATCATTAATTAAGTTTTAGAAAAGATGAACTTTGAAACAGCTATTGGTTTTTACTTGAAGAAGAAGAATCTCATAACAGAAGGCTGTAGCATATGCCTAAATGTTTGCCACAAAGATCCGTTAATGTAGATCCAATTTCTCACAATGCGTTGGATATCATCCTGAGTTTTATATGTATGAGCACATCCTCAGAGAGCTAATAATTAGCATTGTAAAATCAACACCAATCTTCCATAAGAGTCCGCTATACTAATGAATTTAGAGCCAGAGAGCAGTTAGGCCAGTTCAGTTCCACTGTTTATTTGGGACCCACAGGTAAGTTAAAGTCAATGAACCTGTTTCCTTATCCCCAAAATGAGAACGATAACCACTACTTTATAGGACCTCTGCGAAAATTAAATGAGATAATGAACCATGAAGTGCCTAGCATCACTGTTATGAGGCAAATATATTTGAATACAGAAGGTTCCATATAAAGTGTTATTAATAAAGTCTTTGAATAACCATGAAGATAAAAATAATCCATACTGTTGCAATAAAGGCACAGTAACAACAACAAATTGGAATCTTCTGATGTGTTCTTACAGATGCCTATATGAGCAATCAGTAAAGAATTCCATACTAATTGTGCCTTAAAATTCGGAATTGAGATCTTTTTGTGTGAAACATTTGAAAAATAAAGTTTTTTTTAAAGAACTCTATTTTGTATAATTAAAACAACAGGAAATTAAGTCAAAATGACAAACTAAGCCTTCATGCCTATCAACTCCTACCTCAGTTTTCTAAAAATAAAACCTGTTTTTAAAAAGCATAAATTTACAAGAGTGTTGAAAAACAAGAATGGGTAGACTTGACGGAGAGAATTTTGAGGATTTCCAGAAATAGGAAAGACTGACAGAATCATGCTGGTGGGGAAAACCATAGCCCAGGCCACGTGGGGAAGAAATCAGCTGTGAAGGCCAGAGCAACTCTGGGACACTCAAAATTCAGGGAAGACAGACAGGGTGGTGGGAAGGGGTCCAGAAGCGTGTCTCCGTAACCGACTGATGAATGGGTCAGCTCACCCTCTGTCCCACCTTCCACAGCTTACCACCAACTTCCACCACTACCACCCACAGCGGTGGCAGCAGCATCCACCCACCTGCGAGACTGTAGCCTAGAGCGGGACTTAGATTGTCGATGCCCAGAAGGAATAGAGAGTCCCCATATCTGGAAGAGGAGCATTTGAGCACCATACCATGCAGCACCTCCCAGCTCTGCTCCTCCAATAAAGAAGGCAGAGTCTCATAAACAGAAACATGATTTACAAATCAGTAATTAAGAAATCTCAAATATGAAAATGAACACACACAAGGATTACCACATACTCAAGAAAAACCAGCCTCATGAGAGAGGACACTGAATTCAATGAAGAAAACAGACTTACGTGAAACAAACAGAAGGTGGCTTTGGAAGAAGTGCAGTTGATGCACATAATTTGTGGATTCCATATTTGTGAGTTCACCTACTCTCTCATATTTATTTGTAACCCCAACATCAATACTTATGGTGCTTTTGAGGTCAATCGCAGACATATGCAGAGCAGTAAAGATGTCAGTCACCTGATGAAGACATTCAAACAAGACCAAAACAAGGCAATGTTCTGCTTTCCTGTTTCAGCCCTTCTACTGGAAACATGAGTCCTTTTTGTGGTATATGTAGTGCCATGCTTTGAGCATTTTTGTGCTTTCTATTGGTGACTTTGCTATTTAAAAAAGTCCCCCGTGAAGTGCTGTCAAGTGTTCTAAGTGACAGAAGGCTGTGACGTGCTTTACAGAGAAAAATGTACGTGATTAATAAACTTCATTCAGGCATGACTTATAGCACTGTTGGCTATAAATTCAATGTTTATGAATCAACAGTACACGTAAAATAGGGTGTCTTCCACAAACACACATACAAATAGGTAAGAATTGATCAGCTGATGTAAACTATTATGACCAGGAGCTCTCAGGCACCTAATCCCATATTCCTCCTAGGAGCAATGGTTCTATATTCACTGACTCAGTATTTACTAATTCATGAATTCAAATCAACTTTATAGAACATAACTACCATGAATACTAAAAATTGATGGCCTAATGAATATCCTCATACGAATAAGAAGGGCTATTGCATCTAAGAATTAGACTGTGTGAAAAAAATTGAGATTCTTAAGAAATAAATATATGATTGTAGAAATTTTTATTAATAAATATACTAAATAGCAAAAGGGACATTAATTTCAGAACAAATTACCAATTAGATCAAGCCAAAAATGCTCCCAATGACATTGCAAA
>VMDR010024500.1:0-14992 GCA_007922815.1 Macrotus californicus | reverse complement strand
TATATATATATATATATATATATATATATATATATATATATATATATATATATATATCCTATTTATTGTTCTTGTAGTGGTTGGTCCTATAGATTATAGTACGCATTCTTGATTTGTTAAACTCTAATATAAATCTGTATTTTTACTACTTCCAAGTAATGTAAGGAACTTAGGGAACTTTAATTCATTTCTTTCTACTTATTTGCTATTATTGTCATTTATATGTGATAGATGGAAGTAATATATATGTATATTTATATTTTATATTGTTTTATACAATTAATAGGCATTTGGACCTATCCACATATTTCCCCATAACAGGGGTCTCTTTTTCCCTGTGTCTCAAAATTTCCATCTGAGATCTTTTTTCTTTCTAAAAAACACTTTATTACTTCTTTTAATCAGATTGTGTTGTAGTCTGAAGTTATATTTATTTTATTGCATTTCTGAAGGATATTTTTACTGTGTATAGGAGTCTAGTTTGGAAGTTATCTTCTTTCACCATGATGAAGATTTTGAAGATATTTTTCTATTGTCTTTTTTTTCCTTTTTAAAGTTAGATGTCTAATTGTAGCTTTTAAGACATTTGGTTTTTGGTCTTTGCATTTAGCAATTTGACTTTGATGTTTCCAAATGTGGTTTTCTTTTTAGTTATCCTGCTTTTCATAATGTTCTTGATTCTTTCGGTTGTTTTTTCGTAGTTTTGGAAAAATCTTGACCATTTTCTCTTCAGAAATTATCTTTGCTCCATTTTCTGTCCTTTGTCTTTCTGCAGCTTGCATCATATGTATTTTAGACCTTTTCATTGTCCCCTTTATGTCCCTTGTCCCCTGTTGTTTGTTCTCTGTCATATTGCCTCATATTCTGAAATCTCTTCTCTTCAGCTGTTTTCTTTCCAGTCACAGAATCTCTCTTCACCTGTTGAATTATTTTTAGTTACATTATTTTTCAGTTCTAGAATTTCATCTGGTTCCTTGTATACTGTGCTATTTTCTGAAAAAATTCATGACCTTGTATCTTACCCCTGTGAACCTAATTGTTGTATGTCTGTGTCTGGTAACCCTGTTAGTTGTGTCCTGTGGGTGTAGTCGTGTTGTCTGTTGTGCTTCTTGGGTTTACTTTTGCTTATTTTTACTTTGTTTGCTTGGTTATTTTTGACTGAGTACTGTGCTTTGTACATGAAAACAGGTGGCAATCATCTGAGTCCTCTGGTAGCATTTTCTTTTTTCAGAGATGACCTTAAACATCGTGACGGGTGTCGGGGCACCGGCAGTTCTGACTCTAGTTCCTGCGGTGACTCAGAGCTTGACTTGGCCTGCCAGGGCCCAGGCTCTCTCCTGCTGCCTCAGCTGCCACACTTGGCTCACCTCCCTGGGATTCCCTCTCTGGGATTAAGCAGATTAAACAAATATTTTGTCCAGCTTTTCTGATTGTTCCCAGCTGGAGGACTGATCAGAATTACCCTGTCTGCTGGAAGGGGAAGTTCCCACTGTCCTGTTCTTTCCTCAGTAACTTGAAATACCACCCTTATCAAATATACTTTAAGACCTGCTTCTGTAGCTTAAAGGATCAAATGTGGTAATGCCCCTTTGTGTCTCCCTAACCCTTGAGCCCCAGGTGCCCACATCAGCAGGAAGTTATGTATCTCATTTGAGTGTACCCCACCCTGTTTGCTTTCTTATCCAGAGAGGTGAGTGCTACTGTACTTCAGAATGCCAGCTGAAGAGCGGGGCTCTGTCCTCCACTGTCCTCGCTTCTGCAGCTCTCAGTGGTTCACACCTGTGTGCTTAGTCCAGTGCGTCATGTCCTCAGCCAGTGTCAGGTGCTCTCTGGGCCAGGTCCCAGCACCATTTCTCCTGCTCTGTGTGTGTTCTCTCTTAGACCCCCATGCTTGGCTCTCCTTCCCACAGCATAGTGCTGGGTCTTGGAGGGGGCATTAGCTTCTGCCCCCACGGCATAGGAACTGGCCCGTCTTGATTACTTAGTGGAGGGCACAAGAGGAATCAAACACATGGGACACTTCTTTTTCCAGAATGTGATTAAAGTTCTGCTTTCCTTTTCTGGGTCTGGGCATTAGCAGTGGATTCAGTCCATGGTTTCATCCATTAATTGGTGTAAACCAGGTAGTGTCAGGTTTAGGCGTGTGCCAGAATTGTCTGGAGGGCTTAGCTCAGGTATGGCCCCCACCTAGCAGGTTGTGTGGAGTGGGTCTGGTGGGGCACTAAAAGAATATGCATTTGTCCTGAGCTCCCAGCTGGTGCTAAGGCTGCTGGCTCAGGAACCACACTGAGAACCACTGGCACAATCCATGGTTTTTCTAAAGAAACAAACCCACTTGAGCATTTACCAAATATTCCAGTTAAGATTTTTGGACATGACTGATATTGGATGTTATAGCTCAGATGACTTTTTTTTTTAATTTTAAAGAAATAAAAGAAGAGCTTGAAGATCTGAACAAAGAAATCAAGAAAACAGCTAATAAAATTCGCACCAAGTTAAAGTGTGAGTTTCAAGTTTTGGTTATGTTGGTATGGCACTTAAAGTTTTTAAAAATCAGATTTGATGGTGGGACTCTGGGTAATTATCATTTTTTCTTTATAATTTTAAAATTCTTTTATATTTTCAAAAGTTAAAATTGTGAGCACTTTAAAATTAATTTGTATGTATGTACTTGGGATAGTAAGCCTTTTGTTTAAGCCATTCATTTTCCTAGAATTTTTAAACTACTGGCTGTATGAATTGCATATAAGGAGCTAAAGCAGATGTTTGTTAATCCTTAAATTTAGAGGAGAAGCACCAGTTCATGGTCAACAAGATTAAGTACTTCTTACAAATTGTTCATCTCTTATAGTGGTATATTTTCTGATACTGGATAACTTGTAGATCCCTGAGAAGGTGAATAGCCTTTAAAATGTGCTGCCTGGTGCTTGAATGGACCTTTCAGTCAGCAAGTTCTTTTGAACATTTGGTGCTGTTCAGCTGGGTTTATAGTGCTCCATGCTCATTCCAGCAGCAGTGGGTTCTAAGAGGCTTACGGCTTGCCTGTAGTACGCAGACAGAGGTGGTGTTTTCTTGATGTGGTAGAAAGACATTGTATTTAACTTTTGCAAACTGGCATTCAAGTCAAGAAAATCTCTGAGGATTAAAAAGGACTTTGTATTATGGGAAATTTCTGACCTATCTTGAAGCAGGGTGATGACTGTCACAGCCCAGTGTCCACACCCTGCAGTGCTGCCCTTCTCGGTGGCTCCCACCCCACAGAGACAATTTCCAGGCCAATCCCAGACATCGACGACTTCATCAGTATACAGTTCAATGTGTATTTCTAAAACATAAGGATTTCAAAATAAGGACCATGCACTGTGATTGGTTGGTATGGCACTTAAAGTTTTTAAAAATCAGATTTGCTTCCATATTTGTCCCCATAGCACTTTTTCTTTTGGTTGGAGAAACCAGGATGTTTGTCTATCAGAATTTGCCCTGCTTCAGGGGTTTGCTGATTTCACCCCTGTAATGTCACTTAACAGGCTCCAGTGTCCTCTGTACCTCCTGTAGATTGATAGTTAAGTTCTGCAGGCTTAATCAGATTCAGGTAATTTTTTCTTTTATGTGGTTACCTATAACATCTGGTTTTATTTTGTGATATTATCAACAATTAATGATTATTACCAAGATCCATACATTTATTAGGAGTTGAAAAGAAGGGAAAGCACTTTGAGGTTTTGCTTGAAAAAGTCCATGTTTTCCTATAAAAGGTAATTCTTCCTTGTTTGTTTCCAGCTATTGAACAAAGTTTTGACCAGGATGAGAGTGGGCACCGGACTTCCGTGGATGTTCGCATACGGAGAACCCAGGTTTGCTTCCCAGCCTCACCTAGGCAGACGTGATAAGTCTCCTCACTTTCTTCTTCCAACTGCCAAATAATTTCATCTTTACTGTCATATTAATCCTCAGATTTTTGCATAAAAAGATATAGTATCTCTTTATTATGAAGAAAAAATCTATTCAGCTCATCAACAGAATTCTATGTGGAAAAGCAGAGAATTATCTGACTTGTTTTTAGTGTTTGAGGCCTCACCTCTCAGAGGTGTATGCGGCAGCAATGCGGGGTTCAGACTACTTAACTCTGCTTGACAAGTGGTGATCAAGCGTGCAGGCTCTGGGGACTGTTGGTCAGTCTGCTACCATAGGCTGATTGACCTCTCTTAATCATGGCTTTCACTTTTGTGAAGTGGCAGGTAATAAAAGTATAGGACGGTTATTGTGAAATTAAGTAAGACAATGCATGGGAAGTTCTTAGCATAGATCCTGTTATACAGGAAATTGCTACCATTTTTATTTTCCATCTGAAGGAGTAGCATAATAGTTTGAGTTCCCATAATGTGAGATTTCATATGTCATTTTCAGTAGAAGAAATGGCCGTTATATATTAATCTCCTTCTTCCTATGTTAATAGCATTCAGTACTATCTCGAAAGTTTGTGGAAGTTATGACAGAGTACAATGAAGCACAGACTCTCTTTCGGGAGCGAAGCAAAGGGCGTATACAGCGTCAGCTAGAAATAAGTGAGTGCATGAAAATGCCACCTCGTTAAAAACATTTTTCTGTCTTAAAAGTCTGATATCAAAGTACTATAACTTCAAAAAAGTCATTCCATCTGTTTTTGCCAATCTTATAAAGCCTAAAACCCTTTCATAGCTTCTTGCTCATTGAATCCCAAGCCTGCTACTTTTTTATGTCATTCAGAAAATTCTAGGCGAGTAGGCTTTAAATGATTTCTAATTTCCATTACTTTTAGAATGTTAATGACATCTGGAAAACTTTCAGCCATTATTTCTTCAAGTACTTTTCTGTGTTCCCCAACCCCTCCTTCCTCATCTTGGGAGATGGCTCCCTGTGGGCCTTAGGGCTCTGCTTGTCTGGGCAGTAGACAATAACTGCCCTTTGGCTCCAGACTGCCTTTCAAGGGTGTCTGTGTAGTAGTCAGCCTTGCAAGGTGGAGCTCGCATCTCCCTGGACAGATGGCCATTTGCTCACGCCCGTTATCAAAGATTGGTTTCCTCAGCCATGACATGTCCACGGACTTGGGGAGTAGGGAACAGCCGTGAAGATGAACCTCATCGAATGCCCTTTTAACAACTTTGCGGGGACATAACTAACATACCATGTGGATGATATTCAGTGCCCAGTGGTTTTTAGTATAGGGTGGGGCAAAAGTGGGTTTATAGTTGTTCACATGGAAGATAATACAGTAATTAATAAATAATACAATAAACTGTTTCATGTACTTAACAACTGTAAACCTACTTATGCTCCGCCCCATATATTAGCACAGTCAATTTTAGAACATTTTCATCAGCCCAAACAAAAGGCCATACCCACCTATTAGCAATCCCTCCCATTTCCCTGCTCTGAGCCCCAGGCAACCACCTACCTACTTTTCTGTCTCTGTAAATCTGCCCATTTTGGATGTTTCGTATAAACCGGATCATGCAGTATGTCGTCTTTGTGACTGGCCTCTTTCACTTCACAGTTTTTCTAAGGTTCAGCCCCATTGTAGCAGGTGTCAGTACTTTATCTCTTTCTGTGGCTGAATCACGTTCCGTTAGGTGGATGGACCACGTTTTGTTTATCATTCATCACCAGGTGATGGACCTTTGGGTTGTTTCCACTGTTTGGTGATTATGAATAATGCTGCAGTCAATATTCACATCAATGACATTTTAATTATTATGATATTTATTCATTTAATTTTTTGTGGCACAAATTGTGAAAAATAGTAATTATCAATTTGTTTTTTCAGAGAGCATTAATACATGAAACTCAAGGTAAAATATTAACAACCAAAACATAGGAAATATTAAAGCATCTGGTTCTAAACATGCCATCTTTATTTATGTCCATTTAAAGTATGCTGAATTCAGCTTACCCCTTTTTTCTATAAGCCAGAGTTAAACTTTCAGGAAAATCAGTGTGCTGAAAAATTATGTTATCTATTTCCTTTTTATAGTTGATTCTTATTCATACTAAAATTAGATTTCATTATTCACTGCAATTCAATTAGGTTTTTTATGAGTATTTTCCAGCCCTTCCTACTTCTCAGTCTTATGTTAGTTTCTCTCATCATTAACACTTGCCTAAGAAAATATTATATATCCAAAAGGTAGAAAAACATTGTTTAAAAATGTTAACAACTCAGCTTTTAGTTGCTGACTTAGGGTGGAAAAGTCATTTTTATACATCATCGCATTCTGAGTAGAGTTTTAATTGTTCACCTTTCAGCTGGGAAGACCACAACTGACGACGAGCTGGAAGCGATGCTGGAGAGCGGGAACCCGTCCATCTTCACGTCCGATGTGAGTGCCCCACGGGCTGCAGCTGTAGCGTTCATGTGTACGTGTGTATCTCTTTAGCTGCCAAAGCACTCTTAAGTTCTCTTCTGTGTTTGTTTTTCAAAGATTATATCAGATTCCCAAGTTACTAGACAAGCTCTCAATGAAATTGAGTCACGTCACAAAGACATCATCAGACTGGAGACCAGCATCCGAGAGCTGCATGAGATGTTTATGGACATGGCCATGTTTGTGGAGACACAGGTACAACTGCAGACATCTTTCCTTCTCTGAAATGGAGAATAGGCATTTCTAACACCCGCTGGTTGACTCCAGTATTCCCGGGAAAGCCATTAGTTTGGATGCAGTCTCAAAACTCAAAAGTTAATTGTAATATTATTGTAACATAAGGCAGAAATGCTGGAAACAGCTTAAAGTTTCAGTAATAAGGGACCGGCTCAGTTTATTTATTATGATGTGTCCGGAGGACAGCCTGTCAGGCAACCATAGGGAACATAAATGCTTGTTCGTGGAGGATTCTTAATGAAATATACAAATATTGTGCTGGAATTTTAAGTTAAGAGGGAGCTATGAAATCTTATGTGTATACACAAACATGCAACACATGGCATGGCATATGACATACAGAACATGATACATATGTGCATGTCACACACACGCATGACATGGACTTGACTACATAAAATAGTATTGACAGAGGGAAAGAAATATACCAAGCAGTATACAGTGGGACTAGGAGAATTTAAATTTCCTTTTCTAAAATATATATATATTTTCAAGTTTTCTATAAAGAGCACATATTAGAGTAATAATTAGAAGACATGTTTGAAAGAATAAGCCCCAAAGGGGATACAATCTGTGACACAAATGAATGTTTGTACTTATACATGGTGTTCTCATTTCGTCCAGTAACACAGGCAGGGAGTGAAGGGGTGATAGAGAGACCCGTGAGAGGACTGAAGAATTTAATGCAGTTTTTAAGAACTACGTAAAATTCGGGCTAAAGTACAAGCTGCTGTGTACTGTTAGGTATGTGGATGTTTGCCCTGACCCTTGTGGTGCTAAGGGGCCCCGCCATTCAGCGGTTCAAGGGCCTGTTAGAATTCAGCTGAGCACCGGGAGGTGAGCATGTTCCTATGAGACCGCCATGGGTAAATCGGCACCTCACTCCCATGGAGACTGCTGGCAGCATCTGTCTTGGTGGGAACAGTCCCCTCAGAAGGCCCCGATGTGAGCGGCTCATTTGCTGTGATTGCCTGGGCCAGTAGAGAGAGGACACAGTCATGTACATGTCATTCTTCACAGGCCTCACTGACCTTTTGAAGAATACTGTTCATTTTGAGGAACATTGTCATGAAAACGTGTGTGTAAAACTGAGGTCCTCTGCTTTTGCTAGGAGGAACCAACTACTATGTGGGGTTTGACTTGGGTGGACCAGTTGCCATTCATGAAACAAGAAATGGAGAGTTGGGAGTCTGGTCTAGCAGCTTCTTGTTTTCAGGAAGTGTTCTGAAGGAAACCAAGTAGACAACAAGAACACTATGTTGTTTTTACAATTACTAAAGACTTTACTACTTTAGAGTTTAATTGTAATTGCTATATGCCAGATGTATTAAGCTCCATTAGAAAAATGGCTGTATTCTTAGCCCTTTCATTGTTTCCTTTTTGAATATTAGTATTGCATTATATTGACTCATCCAATTCAAAATATGTGTGTAGTCAACTTAGCAGTGAGTTTCATTTTGTGAATGAGTGAGTTAATTGTGCATCCTTCTCCAATGCCCTACTGCTCGCTGCTGCAGTCATGTCTGCTGGCGGACAGAGAACCAGGTAATGGGCTCCCTGCCCCAAACATGCCACTGCCTTCACCTCATTTTACATTCTCGCTCATTAATTTAGTCGACTTAGGGGCAAACATAAGCTATTCTTGGTTTACTGATATTTTAAAGAAATCGCAACAATTTTCTAACCATTAGAAAAGATGTCATTCTTTGTACGTTGTATTTGTGTGCACAGCAGTAAAATATTAGTTCAACCTCAGGCAGCTGCCTCTCCTTCACTGTTTTCACCTTAAAGATTGTTCACATATTAAAGCGTATCTCACAACCTACCTGATGTGCCTTTAATTATCTGTGGTGTTGTCCATCCCTTTTAGTTCTTTTTGAAATAAAAATTGATTTCGAATACTTTGTATTGCTGCATTTATGTCAAAAAGAAATTTGGTATCCATTCCATCCATGCACATTATGTTCATGGGAAACCTTTATTGATGCTATGTGGCTGTCTTAAGCTATATAATTAAGTCATTTGAAAATGTCTTCTAAGTTTGAAACTTTTTGTTTTAAGGGTGAAATGATCAACAACATAGAAAAAAATGTTATGAATGCTGCAGACTATGTAGAACACGCCAAGGAGGAAACAAAAAAAGCTATTAAATATCAGAGCAAAGCAAGAAGGGTGAGTTTGGTTTTTAAGAATTAAAGTGAGTTTTTCTCTTTAGTTTCAAGTTGTAATATGTTGATGTAAGCTGACTTAAAAGAAACAAAAATTTCTTAATGTTTAATTTTAAAACTGAAGTTATTCTTTTTGCTAAAAAGTTTTGAAGTATGTTGACAAATTATGTTGATATGAACTCTTCTGTGTTCTAAGTAATTATGACCGTGTACTAGAAGTGAGCCATTTCCCTTTTCTAGGTTGGACAGGTTTAAATTCTAGAGTTCTATGTTTCTTGGGTCATTATTTGGAAGGAAAGAAACTAATGGGATTAAAAATTCTCCTAAAATTCATTGATTACACATTTTATGCAAAGAACACTTTATTCTTTATTTAGGTTATTTGCTTATCCTTTGGTTTGGGGGAATTATTTGAGACTGGACCTAAGATGTTACGTAGCACCCACATTTAAGCTTTATAAATGACTTTGAATATTTTTATCTGAATCTTAAATGCGTTGTCTGTGTGAGCCAGATCTCTTCTAGGAAAGCAGTGAAACTACAGAATTAAGTTCTGATTCAGGGACTGGAAAGCTGTGTACGTGTGTCATTGTGTCCTTGCCCACCAGTTGTTGGCTATTTTCTTTGACTAAGCACCAAACATCTGCTTTCTGTGTGGTTGCTGGTTGCCTCCTGCCTCCTGGAAGTTGGCTGCTCGGGTCTGCAGGGCTGCAGAGCCACTTGCTCAGTGTCAGGCTGGGGAGGGTCCAGTGCCATGTCAACAAAGGCCTTGAAGAGAGAGAATTACCCAGTATTTGGGAGAATGAGGAGTCGGGTTTCATGTGCAGATTCACCAGCAATGACTGCACACGGACCTTCCCCAAAACAGGGCACACGTCTGTGCTTCCTGCAGAGCACCTCCCTGTGCTTTTCCTGAGCTTGTCTGATGTGTTCTTTACCTATGTAACATCAGGCATGGTTTCTCACATTACTCTTTTTTATTGCTTGGCAAGTACTCACCCTTAAAGTAGAACAAGGCAATGAGGTTCATAGGTAAAGTGCTTAGCCTAGTTCCTGGCAAAAAGTGGACTTTCACTTAAAAAAATCATTAAAAAGGGCAGTTCCCTTCCTTTTCTCCATGACCTCAGCATCGTGTCAGTCCACTGAACATTTAAATGGAGAGTGTCGGTTTGCAAAGATAAATGATGGTGGAGCAGTACATCTTCATTCTAAACCTGCTAAGTGAGCCTCGCTTGAGGAGGTGACAGGGTCTGTGCATCTCCCAGATGCTAGCTGGGTGAAAATGTGATGCCTCGTTCAAAATGGTCACTCTTTTTTCCTGTTAACTTCGTAATGCCTGAAACCATATGGCTTGTTTGACTTGTCATTCTGCTCCTCAGGTGCTTTGTTACTGTGTCTTTTCAGACGATGGCTGTCCCCTCTCCTGGTGTCTGATTTTTATTCCCAGGGCAGCGTGGTGTGGCCCCTGAGAGACCAGGTGGCTGTAGTGGAGTGATTGATGTTACATGGTGTGTGGCAGGAGCAGGGAGGGCTCTAATTGCCAACAGCAAAAAACGACAAGAAACGAAAGAGTGTGGGGCGTTCTCAATGGAGCACTGATTTTTTAGCTGACTGGGCTGGCTACATAGCTCTGTAGACGTGAAAAAATCAGTTGTGTGTCTCTGTCCATCAGAAATTGACCAGAATGCTGTGATCATGCAGGTCTCTTACTCATGGAACCCAATATTCTAAAAGTTCTATGACAGTTCACTCTAGATACTCAGGCCTTAAATTAAAAATCCCTCTTATGACAAGTAAAAATTGTCAAATGAATTAGTCAGATATCCTATAAATTAGATTTTAAAATGAGTTCTGATGGATACTTTTATTTTAAATGAGTGATGTTTTCTAATATGCCGATAGAAAGTGAACCATGATGTAATCAGCTTGCTTTTCTTTGACAGAAAAAGTGGATAATTGTTGCTGTGTCGGTGGTTCTGGTTGCTGTAATTGCTCTAATTATTGGTTTATCAGTTGGCAAATAATGATGTGGATAACGTCAGTGTGTATGCCTCTCTGCTAGCGCAGCAGTAAGTAATCAACTAATATACTTATTAACTTTCTCAATTAGCTAACAGTAGTGCTTGCCCAATTTTAATAGACTTAAAAGTGGTATAAGCCTGCAGCAGAGTGCATGCACTAATGTCCTCTAGGTGCATGTGCCGCTTGTTGAGCTCCAGTTTCCAGCCATTGTACGAGAAGAGCCAGGCTGCATGGTCCCTCGTTGTAAGCGCAGACTTCTCACATACTCTTTTTCAAGTGTCCAGGCTTACTTACATTCCTTGGATGTGACAGTACAGCAGCTAACAGCGCCTAGGTGTCTCCCGCCTTTTGTTTTCCATCTGGGAAGACAGTTTCACTCCTTCATTAAACGTAATAACCATAGCAGTGAAGGTTAATTCTCAATGAAAAAACTAACACTTAATCTTTTAATTTGTCTCTTAAATTTTAACTTTTTGAATAATTGTGACAACTGAAACTTGCTTTGTGAATATATTTACTCATTGTTTTCCTGTGGGATTCTAGGGATTGGAACTAAAACTAGGAGAAACATTCAATGAAAATAAAACTTCCTATCTAACCTCATCCATCTAGTTTGTTTAAAAATATTCCCTTATTAAGTGAAACCTATTTTTTAGTTAGTGTGTCTTTTAATTCTTAAACAATTCTGACTGTAAAAGGCATTCACAGTTAAAGTGTCTGTTTTTGTTCATTTTATATCACCTTTTTCCAAATTCAGTAGGTTTTTTGTTTTCCTCTAGTTTCCTTATGCATTTGGAGTCCTCTTTCTTGTACTAGCCCTTAAATTAGAATGTTCTCTGGTGTATTAAATTAGAATACGCCAGTTATTTCTCTTCAAATGTTTTTGTGGCATAATCATTGTGATTAAAAGGTCCCAGGGTATCTAAGATTGTGACGAGCAGCCCTTGATGAATTCACTATTTTGTCATGAAAGTGACTGCCAGCTTGATGGACACTTGGCACTTTATTTAAAAAAATAAGATATTATAGAAGAAAGGGATCACTGGTATGGCCAGGTTTCACTGCTGTTGTTCAATTTTTGAGTTATTTCTCAATGTGACATGTTGTCCTCAGCACACATAGTCAGCAGATGAGACTTCCCAGTCAGTGTTTGCACATTCATAAAGCCACAAAATTGTCCTTGACATTCCTTCAGCAGTGAGCTCTGGGATGTTGAATCTGTTAACGGTCCATTCTTTAGCAGGCAAAAGGGACTCAGAGCATGCTGCTTTTATTAGGTAGGAAGTGTATGTATCACTCTTACTGCTTTCTTATTAGCTCTGCTCAAAAAATGGCGTATGTGATTTTTCTTTCTTAATATAATGGTAGTTTCTTATTTTTTCCTAGGGGCCATACTATGGTCAGTTGAATGTGGTTATACTAAGATAAAATTAAGTTTTAGATTGGACCCAGTGAATGGGCTGCTTTTTCATGGGTGCTCTTTGGCAATGCTGACGAATAAAAAGTTCATCTCAGTGTGACTGTCAGGGAGCAGTGGGATCGTTCTGTACCCTAGTGCCCTTGACATGAACGAACACAAAACAGTCCTCGTTGATAAAAACACATGAAAGTGCACACCGACAATTTTTTTATACAAATGCAGTGGTTGATGTCTTTAGTTATACTTTTTGAAAAGTTAATTTATTCTTTCAGGAAATAGTTCAGCAAAGCCTCCCTATGGGCCAGGCACACTGTAGCACTTTGTGGAGGTGACCCCCATCGACCCACAGCATGGGTGGGATGCCCGATTGTCTATGAGGAGACAGGCTGGGGAGCACCTTGCCCAGGATTTATATATAGTTGGTGAGAGAGCTGTGACTTGAACTCAGAACATGAGTGACTCTCAAGGGTGTGCTCTGTCCACTACGGAGACGTCACAGCATTTGACTGGAGCTGTTAGCAGAATTTTAGACAAGAGTAATTATAAATATATGGCACTTAGGGCAGGAAATCAGAGCATCACTGAAGCCAGGTGTAGAGGAAAGTACATGTCTGAAGTACTGGACACTTGGCAAATACCAGGAAGCAGCAAAAAGCAGAGCACATGTCCAGGGCAGCTGGCTCTTGAAGGTGGTTACAGGTGGAGTGAGGTTAACAGGCACCTGCGCAGGTGCTGGAGCTGAAGGCTGGGTGCTGATGGGAAGGAGGTATGATAGGACAAAGAAAATACCTATTTACCTATTCTACTGAGAGAAGTTCATGGGAAAACAGGTGAAGAGGAGGCTGGATGGTTGGGACTAAAGTCCCACTTTCCAGGGTACGTGTAATAGTAACAAGTAACATGAAATTTGAAGGAGAGGTGATATCCTGAAGGTGGTGCTCCCTGGGTTCTGAGTAACTGACTTCAGAGTTACCGAGGCACCTGGCCATACTGTCTTCATAAATCTCGCAGTAATTAATCAAGCTCCCAGAGTGCTAATGCTAATTTAGAGCTGTACAGTTTCAGCAGATAGGATTTCTTAGATGAAAGTGCAGCATGAATTTGGTAATTGTAATTTAAAATGATGAATCTCTGCTTTATGACGAGAATTCGAAGCCATATGGTGTGGTTGTACCTTTCACCTTTGGGACTGCCTTCCCTTCTTCCTGCCGACAGGTTTACTGGAGGACACTAGGTTTCTTAAGCCAAAGGTTGTTGAGCTTTCAGCTGTGCAAGGATGCTTGTTAATTAAAAAAAAAAGTTAAATGCTATGTGGCCCTGCTTCTGGGCTGTGGATGCAATGGAAGATTGAGTGAATGGGCTGTTGATTTCTGACACCCGTGCATCATACCTCAATGTAAAAAATGTATAATAAGATTTTTTCAACAAATGAGAAATCATTTAAAGTTTTAAAAAGATGTACAGTGCATCCAAGAAATAGCAGTTTGGAATTTTATTATGATCAATAGAAAGTGTCCTTAAAGAACCCACGTGGTGCCAAGTAGATTTGCCTTTTCCCTTCAGGAGCAAATACCTGTTTTGATAACACATATTTTAATGTATTAATTTAATTTAATGTACATGTGTCTGTAATTTAGTGTTTTGCCTTTGGAACTTTTCTTCTCTACCCCTCCCCTTCCCTCTTCTGTGACCTGTGAAGTTCTTCCTTGATAATGGGCTATTTTAAATTATCTCAAATTCCAAGAGAATTTTGTTAGGAAATGACGAGTGATTTCTTTCCTTTGATATCTTGCAAATTAATGTTTTTCTTTATCTTGCAGAAAATGATGTTCATTATTGTTTGTGTAATTATTTTGCTTGTGATCCTTGGAATTATCCTAGCAACAACATTGTCATAGCAACCATAGCCCAAGAGCCATTTGTCCTTGGACTCAGACTACATCTACAGCAAATCAGCATCCTCCCGTTTCATGAATGAATCCTAGACATTGTGACATGTGACACTGAGTGCTGACTTTATTAGTGGATTGAAAGAGAGCACACAACAGAATATATTGTTCAGTGAAAAAGCCATGAGCAGAATGGATGTGATGAGTCAGCCCAAACATCCTTGGACTCTAAATAACACATCATAAAACTAACAATGTGAAACTTGTTTCAATGGCCTTAAAATAAGGAATTTTTGAAATGTTCTTTTTTTTTTTTATATTTCAGTGTTAAAAATATATGTTATGTGAAGTTTAATAATTCAGAATATTTTACATTCTGAAGCCATTGGAGTTGAGGTCTAAGACTTTCTTCCCTTTCCTTCTCCCAGCTAACAAGCTAATTAAGAGACTTTTTTGTATTATGTTTAATTTGTGTTTGTTTACTGTTAGCAAAAATAATTTTTATCTCAGAGCTGTTTTGTAAGATATCTGTAATTTTCAGTGTTTATAAATTGCTTAATATATTAACATCTTTACTCCGTTTTTATATATTACATATTGCCTTTTAAAGAAATAGGTAACTTCATGATGTTAGAGCCATCTTTGCATAGTTGTTTACAGAGTTTGCCATTGGCACAGAAAACACTGGTTGCAAAGCACCCTAAAGAGCCTTTCAAGTGCCTTCTGTTAATATCGGTTTAAATGTGCCTGAGGTCCTCCAGAAAAGTCTCAGTTATTATACTCAGCTCCACTTTCACTTGTTCCATTACCCAGATAATAAATTAGTTAACTGCACTGTAAAGACAATGGTCTCTT
>VMDR010024499.1:0-14993 GCA_007922815.1 Macrotus californicus | reverse complement strand
TTTCCCCTAAAGTGGAGAAGGCAAAGATATCCATTCTCACTATTTCTAGTTAACATTATATATTTACTATGATAGCCAATATCCTAAATCAGTAAAAGAAACAGAAGATATACAAATGAGAATGGAAAATATATGTCTTAATTTGCAACCTGACTAAATACACAGCAAATCTTAAAGCATCCATTAAAAAGAAAAACAATTATATTATCTAATAACTGAATTTAACAAAGTCATAGGACATAAAGTCAATATATAAAAATCAATTTTTCCTATATAGCAGCAACAAATAGAAAACATTTTAAATACTATGTAAAATAGAATTAAACAACATGAAATACTTATGGATAAATTTAATAAACTTTGTACAAGACCTCTATACCGAAACTACAAAATACTGCCAAAGAGGATTTACAGAGATGTGAATGAGTAAAGACATACACTATCTTCATATAGTGGAAAATTCGGTATTATTAGGATGTCAATGTTCCCCAAACTTAAGTATATAGATTCAACTACATTTCAAACACAAGCCCAGCAGACTTGTTTGGAGAATTTCACAAGCTGATTAGAATTTATAGGGAAATGCAAAGAATCTAGAACAGCCACACACACAAACTTACACCAGACTAAACCAGTCACTATTCTTTGAAAGCAATGCCCATTTTCTACTTAAGACACTGCTTATGCCATGTCCCCCTTCTAGAAAGTCTTTTCCACAAATTCTATTTCTGTGCCCTAAAACGATCTCTCCCTCAAATTCCATCTCCTCCAGTTTCCCTTAATCGAGCAAAAGGAACCAACCCCTTCCTAATTTTATTTACCACTTTTTATACAAACTTCATCATATTCATCTCTATATTTCCCAAATTATTTTGCAGTTAGTGTAATTCAGTAAATAGTGTTTGTTGAATTTAATATGACTTTCTAATTTCACTGTACCCATGGTGGGAAAGCTCATAAAACCAACAATATTGTAAGAAAATGCTTTGTACATTGAAAATTAACAATGTCAGAAACATGGCTAATCTTTCTTCTCTGCAACATAGCAAGTAGAATTTCTAAAGAAGGCAAGAGAATTCACTTCTTATATTCAGGCCTATACAAATACAGGAAAATATATAAAAAATAAAAGCCACCAAGTGATTTATTTTTTATTTCTCTTGTCTCAGAAGACTGGTAATCTAGGCTCAAAATTTAAAACAATGACAAGGCAAGAGAGCTAATCCACAGTTATTTCTTTGGATAAGTAGTATCTCGCTTTCAACTGAAAATGAAACGGACAACCCATTTCTAGAGCCTTTTGAGTCTTGATATTAATTTTGTTTTCCAGTGTATGCATTTTAGAAAATGCTTCCATAGTGTTTGCCTCTGCAAGAATCAAGATAAAGTCCTCAGTTTAACTGACCTTCCATTACAGGGTAGCCCTAGAAAGAAAATAAATCCTTTATAGTATCATACAACCCAGCTCAGTAAGATGAAGTATTGTTTTATTTTAACACATCATTAAATGAACTTCCAAGTTTCACATGTTTGTTTCTACAAAGTAATGGTTCGTTATCTTCAGAGAGAAAACAAGTAGAGAACTGAAACCCCATTATTCATAAATTTCAAACAAAGACACACACTTCAGTGGTTCTAAACTGGAGCCAGGTTGGTTGCTTAAGAATTAAATAGGAACTTGTTAAAAATCCAGATTCCTCGGCTCTACCCCAGATCCAGGCAATCAAAATGTCTGGTGTGGGAGATCCAGGAATAGGTACTTGTTAAAAGCCCCCCAAATGATGCTACTACATTGCTGAGTTTGAGATGGAGGAAGAACAAATCACTCTATCAAATACATTTCAATAATAATTACTCCACCAAAATTTTGTATTAATTAACTGTGATGTCTGAATACAGCATATTAGTCAACTGTCCATTAGACAAATTTTTTAAACAATGTGAATAACTAGCTGCTGCTGCTGCTGCATAACTGTATGGGTCAGCTTTGAAACTCGATGCTGCCACTTAGCAGTTGTGTCAAAGTACCTGAAGCCTGTTTCCTCATCTGCAAAAATGGGTGTAACACTGAATCTACTTCAAAGAGTTATCGTAAGATTATGTTAAATAATTCATGTAAAAGTGGGTCCTGTTCTCAGGGACAATACATAAGGAACTAGTATTTTACTGAATGCTTTCTATTACATTAAAACTAATTTTTGTGCTTATTTTCTGAAGGGGAGAACAATTAAGTTGGTGAAACTGACATCTTAAGACTGCAAAAATGCTAATGCTTTTCTGTTTTTTAGCTTCATTAAGTCATATGTATTGTACAATTATGTCACTTTCTATAACAGGTCAAATCATTCCACATATTTTTAAAAAATCAGATATCCTACTAAAATCAATATGAGCTCAAGAATGCCCTTTACTAGTGATCCCCTAAATTCCCCCTCTTGTTAAGTGAAAAGATTAAGCTGAAGAACTACTGTTCTCTATCATGCAAAAAAAAAAAAAAGAGCTATTCATTATTTACATATGCATGAAAAACTTTGGGAAGAAACTTAACAGTGTAAATCTCTGCCAAGAGAGTGGGAATAGGGAATTGGAAGGAATGACCAGGAGTTGTTTAGTTTTCTACCATATACCATTCTATGCTGTTTAGATTTTTTTTAGCTTTGGCTTGTATGTTTATAATTTTTCAAAAGTAGTTAATAAAAGACAACATTTTCTGTGATTTACATACAGGCTTTCTAAATTAATTTAAAATTTAATACTCCTTCCCTGACTGTTGTGGCTCAGTTGGTAGGGTGGCATCCCACAAAGTGAGAGATCGCAGGTTCGTTTCCCACTCAGGGCACATGTCTGGGTTCCGAATTTGGCCCCCATTCGGGGTGTGCCAGAGAGGCAAGCGATAGATGTTTCTCTCTCACATCAATGTTTCTCTCCCTCTCTTTCTCCCTCCTTTCCCCTCTCTCTAAAAATAAGTAAATAAAATATTTTAAAAAATAAAATTTAATACTTCCCTCCTGTGTCATCTAGGAGAGATATAACACACTTCCTCTGGAAACAATACTTCCATATCTGAACAGACAACTTCATTAGAACACCAACAAAAGTCTTTAAAATAAGAAGGAATTGGAGGGGAATATAAAATTAACAACTTTACTTTACAAGTCTGAAGACTCACTTTGGATTTTGCCTGTGAACTTGTACACCGTTTTATACCCAATCCAGCTGAGCCAAACCAAACTATTTCTGTTATTGGTCTAATACCAACCACTGCAACTAGTTCCTCTCACATTAGAGCATTAAAACAAATGCTTTCCTAGAGTTTCCCAAAACTATTTTTACACTGAAATACACTACTTACGATATATTCTTCTAAACCAAGACAATAGTTGAAAAACCCAAACTAGCACAGGGTACTGGATAGCAAGAAAATATTTTCCTATCACAACACAATCTGAGGATTATTTTCAATACAGAAAGTTCTAAAAATCAGGTACTCTTTAAATATCAATGAGATAGTCAATGGAAACAGTTAGATTATTATTAAATGTTAACAAAAGCTCCTTTATTTTGAACTTTCTTGCTATTCAGTTAACATCTTCTCCAAAAATTGTCATTTATATTTTTGAAATGTGTTTACAAACACAGCTTTGTTTCACAGAATTCAAAAATACAAAGCCTCCATTCAAATAATAAAAATACCAATTATCTCATTTTAGACTCACTGAATATATATATATCCAAACCTGCTCCTTTCACAGGGAGCAAATGGGCACTTTCAGAGAAATAAAATCAACCTTAAGTCTATATAGGTGGCATCTCAGAAATCTGCAGGTTTTACAAGCAATTAATGTTATTATTTGAAATAAAAATCAATTTTATAGACTACACCAAGAAAATGTATTCTACATATTTCATAGGTAAGCCATATGAGAACTGATACATATAAAAGGGTAGTCTAGTAGCTAATGCTTCAAATAAAGTTGCCCTAAGTCAATGAGAAGCTTACAATGGAGAATTTTTGTTGAGGTAGATTACTGAGACGAGAATTTTTACCATCTTTATCATCCAAATCACATCTCTAGCTTGATACAGTCCTAGATCAAGCCTGACAAAACTCCTTAACCTTCTATTGCTTTCCTTAAAACAAGATTTTTCCAAATTTCACATACTAGGGTAATAGTTTAGCTCCAAATTACATCATAGTGGTCAACTCAATTCCTAGTTAAATGAGTCAATAAATAAATGACACAGCTGAGTGAATAAATAAATGATAGACAAAAATACCATTTCTAGATCTGTAGCCTAACTTCAAAATAAAAAGCCAACATATTTTCTATAGTCAACAAAGTAGCTTTGGCCCCAAAACTGAAGATAATTTAGAAGCATTAAGTGAAAGGAGGTAGTCCACATTTCTACCACAAACTGAGCAGGTGAATGGACTCAGTTCCATTTAAATAAGATCATCTTTTTCTGCTTTTAATGACTGTTTCCCCACATATACTCTAATGCTAGATCATACAACCTCTCTTCCATGGCTCAATCCAAATGGCAAAAATCAAGGTTGTTTTAGAGAAAGTAGCCCTTGCAGGGTTTGGGCCATCTGCTGATTTCCAGACCACGGTAAAACGGTTCCTACGGCCCTTACACAACAGAGAGCTCCTCTACCCAATCAACCCCAGAATCAGACAAGCCATTTTCACCACAATCTAACATTATAAAGAACAAAAGTAACACACACCCTGTGAAAAGAAAACTGTGAAAGTATCACTTCTCTTTGCTCTTCAGAGCCAGGGCTTGCTGTGGTTCAGTAGAAACAGCTGTATTCACATACAACTTCAATGGCTTTAACCACTTGGCCACTTCTTATTCATCCTTGATGTTTAAATGTGGGGCCCTGGATCAGCTAAGATCTTATCAGAAGAAATAAGAAAACAGAACTTGTTTATTCTAATAAATGAACACCTCAGGTCTCCAGTCAATCAATCCACACAAGTTCAGTGCTTCCTGATGCCTCACCATGCCGCTGATGCTAGAAAAGATAAATGCCATTTAGGAAATTCAATCTAGGCAATTTAATTTAAGGAATTTAATCTTTCTTTCCACCAACCTATCACACATCCCCACACCTAAAAATAGTCAAACATAAGGTGTTTGTTCACCTTAAAGTAGAGTATTTTGCAAAAAACAAGTGTAAAACACTATCTTTGCTTTTAGGGAGCTATAATCTGACTAACATACATATAATTTTTTAAAAGATGAAAGTATCCTAAAGAATTTTAAGGTTAAAAAGAACTCAGAGGTCAGAGAGTAGAACTACTACAAACAAAAATCCTATGTTCAATATTCATCACAAGTAAGCTTGTCTTCTTTTAAACTTCCGAGGCTGTCCAGCTACAATAACTGGTTGCACTCAAAATCTACTGGCCATAACTGCCATATTGACCTTACCCTTTTTGCCTTCAAGAGCAAAAAAGCACTCATACTTTCCTTTACTCAAAAGTCTTTAAAATATCTGGAAGCCACATTTTTGCAAAATTATGAAATGGCTAGAAAAGATCTCATAAATGACGGGGATTCAAATGGCATGATAATGACAAGAAGGTATTCCAGTTTGGGAGAAACGAGTAACTAGAGGTAGAAAGTAAGGTAAAACCACCAGTGTGACTGATTCATGTAATTCACACTGGGAATTAGTGAGTGTAAAATAGGAAAACCTAAATTCCTATCAGATTATTTAAGAATTTAAATACCAAGGTGAGAATTGATTGTTTTAATAGCCAAAAGGGAATAAATGTAGACTCTAAACAAATCACAGGAGGATGTTTTAAAAATATGAGGACTGTGTTATGGGCTAAATATTTGTGTTCCCCAAAAATCTATTGAAGTCAGTATTTGAAGGTGAGGCCATTGGGAAGAAATTAGGGTTAGAGGACGTCATCAGAATGGGGCCCCCTGTGAAGAGATTAGTGCCCTTAAAGAAGAGATACCACAGAGTTCTCTCCCCTCCCCCCACCCCACACCTGCTCTAGCTCACTCACTGAGAAAGACTATGTGAGAACACAGCAAGAAGGCAGCTGCCATATGTAGGCCAGGAAGAGTCAGCACCATGACCCAACCAGCCTCCAGAACTATTAGAAAACAACTGCTCTTGTTTAAGCCACCCAGTATGCAGTATTTTCTAATGACAGCCTCAGCAGACGAAGACAGATTGGAAAAGAAAGCAACCGGCAGCAAGGAGCCCAAGTAAGGAGACTACTGCAATGTCTAGCAGTGAAGTAACAGATTATAGAGATGGCAGCAGGAATGCAGAAGTCATCACTCACCTATCTACTTCACCTGGCCCCAGGGTTCTTAGAAGTTATATTCATGAACACTCACTGTCCATCCCCAAGGTCCTTGCTTTTGCTGTCTCACCTACCATCTATTCTCACATCATTGCAATTTAATACAAATCTTTCAAGAAAGCATTAGGAATTATTACAATGGGAATCCCAGAGACAGAAGGCCCCAGAGTGGCTGTCAAATCATGCTTATAACCCTTCCCTCCCAAACCCAATCATTGTCTTATCCTGAAGAACAATCAGCTAATAGCTCATATGGAGCCCACAAGTCCACAGGCCCCAATTAAAGCCACACCAATAGCCCTTCTGGCTCTAGATTTCATGAAATTTGGATTTGCTGATTTCCTTCTTTAAAATAAAAGGAAAACTTCTTAACAATACAATCCCATATACATGCAAAGAGTGAGGGAAAAACCCAATTATTTTTTAATAAAATGTGAGCCAGGTGTTCTATATAGCCAAGTAAGGACACTATATGTAAAGGGGATAACCTGGGGATATGGGGAAGTTCTCAACTTCTCTAATCACAAAGAATCCAAAACCCACTGTTTTTGCATGAAAACAAGTGGCACCAGCAGGCAGTCCTAAACCCTGATACCTTGTCATTTATGTATGAGACTAATCAGCCCTCCCTGCCCGTTCGGCAGATGTGAGTTCCACTTGCATTTCCCAACTTCATCCTTGTACCTTCTCATCCTCACTCAGGAGTAAGTATACATCCTGTACTTTTAAATCTTTAAAAAAATGACTCTTACTGACACTAAAATTTTGTTCAGATTACTGCTCATCCAACAAAGCAAAAGCAAACTATTCTGAGGAACTATTCAGCTGTTGCACCTACTTAAGCCTGAGGTTAACCCTGTCACTACAACAGATCCTCAACAGCATGTAAAACAACTAAGCAAAGAATAAAGGACTCAAGGGTACTAATTTGGGGGCTCTCTGGTTTGGGATATAATTAAGAGAGTTCTAGCAAAGAATATGTGTGAGAACTTCTTTTACTTTATTGCTCTAACTTTCCCCACCTAACCAAAAAGAGAAAAAACTCAACTGAAGCACTCTAAGATTTCAAGGATCACCTACAATAAAGGAGTCCCCCTCAATCACCTGACTTCATCTTCAATAGCTGTATGTAATAACTGAAATGTGCGAGCTTTGCATGAAGAGTTACTTTCTCCATATATATTTGTAAGCTTAGAATCCCTTCAAAAGCTGCTATGCAACCTAACATAATAAAGACAACTAATTATTTGTGCTGAACCACAAATCTCCACATTTTAGAAAGAATTCCCTTAAAAATTACTTACCTTGATCACTATCACAACCCCTTACGGCAGTATTTTTATTCTCCTCACTTCAGACATAAGACAAACAAAACTCAGATAAGTTAACATACTGCCCTAGAATCATAAATCTAGTAAATGATAAAGCCAACACTGAACCAAAACTTTGTGATTCCAAATACCTCCTCTTTCCACTACACTAGAATGTGCCATTATCTATTTTCCGCCACCTTAAACAAACCATTCTACATAGACCAATAAAATAAAACAATGTGTAAGAGCTCTAATACCTGCAAAAGCTCTTCAACATAATGAAATTAAATTCATTTAAATAAATGAAAATACAAAATGGACTAATTAACACCGTCTCAATACTATAAAAGTTAACATAAATCTTTTCATTTTAATGCACTGAAAGTTCTGTTGCCAAAATTATATTTTAGCAACTTCCATTACAAAATCTCTAATGGATGTTTAGTAACATTTTTAAACTTCTTTGGAATAACTATTTTCCATCTGCTTTTACTTGCCTTTATATCTAAATAAACAGTAAATCTTTGAAAAGTAGAAGTGAAAATAAAGAATTTTCCACACTATGAAGCAACCATTCTTTTCTGTGGCCTCAACGAAATAACAAACGTGAATATTCCAGTATCTCACACATCTATTAAATTTCATCTTCTTCCTAAGGCACAAAGTCTGACTGATGACAGCTGAACAGTAAGAGAAGACCACACATAGAAAGAACTATGCTCTCCTAAAGACATTTCAGGTTGTAGTTGTTTATCTTTAATATCTTACAATACTAACATTTTATTTTATGGAGGCTTTTGATAATTATGTTTTTTTTAATAAAAATAAATCTTATGCTCTTTCTTTAGAAGAATGTCAGCATTATACCATTTAAGCCTCCTGTTACAACAACAAATTTTAGAGATTTGTAGAGATATTAAATTCCTCCTCAAGACAAACCATGCCCTGGTGTAGATGGGTATCAGTGCAGGTGCAACTACAACTGATCAGTTTGCTGCTTCTGAGGGGCAATAAAAAACCACAGGGAAATGTGTATCACTGTTGATTTTTCTATTTCCTCTGTAAAGTGAACAGTTACAACTTCCTACAAGAACTATGAAGTAAATGTATAAGTAAATATTTATTAAGAACTTTTATCATTATTGTTTTTTTTAAACAGTAAGGCTCCTCCTCTTCCCCTGATCATTCACTGGGCAAAGTCCTACTGCTACACAATTAGTTTAGCAAGCCTCCAGAGTCAAACTCAAAGTCTGCTCATTGTGGCATTACTCTTTAAACTTGATAAGAGGTTATATGAGGGTAACTATGAAAGAGAGGCCCTGGCTGAATGGTCTATTTTGTGCTCCTACAGCAGAGCATTTTGAACTCCTACAAACTTTAAGTGAATTTTACTATTCAACATTGTATCGCAGTTCTTGAGACAGTAACACTGGGAGGACAATACAGAGAACAGGTTTGCAAGGCAACCAGAAAAGTCAGAATGGCCAACTGGCCTGCCTCTCAAAACAGATACACAACAAAGCAATTTATTTCACCTCACCTCATTGCTACTTTCATAGTTTATGTTAAACAGCAGTGGGAATGAGAAGCCAATGACAGACTCCTGAGGGAATTTCCATACACTCATTAAAATCACAATTTGTTTTTAATGAAGACCCCTTTACTGAGTATATTGCAGAAATAAACATTATGCTACTAATCTATGAAATCTTTTAACCAATATAAAAGGAGAGAATAAAATTACCAAAGACTGGTTTGGTTGTCTGTCCCCACGGAACCATATCTTACTTAGCCCCTCCTTTTCTTCATGAAGATGGCTTGGTAGGATTCTCTCTTCTGTTTGCTCTCAGGCAGCAGTTAAAACTGCGTATTATCAAGGTTGAGGCTTCCTTTTAGAGATAATCATAATGCTGGGGGGGGGGGGGTGTAAATAGTTTTCATTTGGTTTTATACACATGTGTAAATATATCTCCTGTTACCACCCTGAAAATGTCCATGCAAACTCACCAGGGAAATATCAGTATACTCCTTGGCCCAAAAGATGAAAAATCATGTCCCTCCTCAAAATAGAAATTGATTCCCTAAATCAATGTACTGGACAAACTATTCAAGGCACAAACTTCAGCCTAAAAAAACCTATATTCCAAAAAGAATTTCCTTTATATTAGCAAGTCCACCACAGTTTTATTCTGTATTGAAAGTAATAAAATCTCTAATACAGACTTTTAGTCCAAAAAAAGAACTACTTAGTTTGAGTTGAAAATAATACCTGGGAGGCACAAAGAGGAGGGTCTACAATACCTTTTCAGAAATCAGTGGGGCCAGGTGACTTTTAGAATCCAGTTTTTCAGATTTTAGGGGAGAAATATAGAGTATTATATATACCATATGTTACAAATCACCCCCAACACCTGGTAATCATACAGTAACCAGGAAAATAGAGAATGTCAGTGGCCTCCCTTCAGGTAAGATGAGATTTTGCCAGGAAAATAGTTTACCCTGAATTTAAAGGAAAAATTTTGTTTCTGAACTTTTTGAATTTCAAAATTGCATATCAGGGATTGTGGTCCTTTAGCAGACAAAAGGTAGTCTTGACATATAATAAATAAACTATGCTATCTCTAGAACAAAAGAACTAGCTGATGCTTAGATACGAGGTAGAATATTTAATATAATCTTGAAATGGGTCTGATTATAGTACTTGCCTAGTTGGAGACACATAATCAATTCAGGCCAGCTGTAAATTTCCACCAAGAGATTAAACATCTAAAAACTTTCCCCTTTAACTTTATTCCAAATTGGGACAAACAATGAAAAACATTTTCTAAAACCTTAACATGTCAATGCCAAGCAGATAGGCAATGGGCCTCTGACAGATGACAAAGTCAGCTGGATATGTAGCACTTCCAAATAGCAAAAACTGACAGGACCAGCTAACTCAGGAGAATTCAAAAGATTTTCACCCATGGTCTATGAGTACCCATAAAAACTCAAATTCTCTAACTTATGGACAAATCATGCTTCTGCCATAAGCTCAAAGTGAGCCTAGCATTTTTTTCCTCTCTAGTGGCACAGTAAACCTTTTATTTATCCCCAACAATCTCAAAACAACAAATGCCTCAAAGACTAAGAAGCCTGATGACTGTAATTCTCCCCTAGCAGGGGATCCCCGCGGTGCCCCACCACTACTTGTCTACCCACAGCTGCACATTTATTTGCTCATTGATTGGAGTTGCATGACCATATTAAGTTCGACCTGTGTTCTCTACATTAACCACCAATGACGTACGTTGTGATATGGTAATCATGAGTAGATCCTGCTCATTTTAAAGCCTCACAATGGCTCAATGGCAAAAACATCAGAAAAAAGTAAACCAACAACTGTTGAGAAAGGCTGCCTCTAGTTCCTTTAGATAACTGGAACAATCTTTCAAATTCAAAGACTTCCTCAGCTCAAATTCAGGCACTTTCCTAACACCTAAAACAGATGTGACAAAATCACATCTTTGGCAAACTTTCTCCATTTTTAATAACCAAAAATATGTTAAGATATGGCAGTGTGGTTGTTAAAAAGAAGTGGTATTTTTCTGTCTTGCAACTTAAATTGTTTTTTTATTTTCTTTGAAGGTTTCATCCTTTAGTCACTACCCAACACAATTAAAATTGATAACTAATCCCTAATCTATTTTAGTTTCTGTATGATCTTTAAATGTGATCTTTAAGTCCCCAATCAGTTTATAGGAGTAGCTCAGATGACTCACCATGGTCTTTATAAAAACACATTTTTAAAGCTCTCCCTATAAAACAATACATATTGTCTTCTCAAGTCATAAGTATGTTAAGAAATTACAGGATGGTCTACCTGTAAATAGAAAACAGAGGTTCAATTGACCTCTGCACTCCAGTTTATAGAGTAATAATTTCCTCCCAACCAATACCATTTCCCCCACTAATGTAATGATCCCGTTCCATAGACTTCTGTGGGAAGAAAAGATCCAGGTGTAGACACCTAAAGAATACACTGCCCCAACCGGTATGGCTCAGTGGTTGGGCATCATCCTGCAAACCAAAAGGTCACCAGTTCAATTCCTGGTCAGGACACATGCCTGGGTTAAGAGCCAGGTCCCCGGTTGGGGGCATGTAAGAGGCAACCACACACTGATGTTTTTCTTCCTCTCTTTCTCCCTCTTCCTCTCTCTCTAAAAAATAAATAAATAAAATCTTTTTAAAAATATATGCTTCAGAGCTGAACTTCTCACTAAGGAAAAGACAGTATAGGCCTGCATCCCACTCCATTCTGGCCCTTAATACCAAAAATACAAAGCAAAGCAGGAGGAAGGTGATAAACATAATACATCTCACTAGAACTTCAGTGTTACTCAATGATTAATTAAAATATATTTATATTACAACACTTACGTTTATGTTAGGGAGTAGAAAGTAAAATGACATGATTTTTTAAGATTTCTTCTGCTCACCTACAATGTGTTGCTTCAGGATACCAGAGGAGTTTATGTACCTTTTACCATTAAGAAAAAGGTGGAGAAGCTCTACCCTAGAGACTCTTAACATTCTTTCCAACCTGTTACTCAACTATTTTATTCTCTCAGGTCACGTAATTTTTATTTATTTACTGAGACTACACCTCATTCCAGAAAGAATTTCAAGTAGGTGAAGAAAGAATATGGAGAAAACACTACATCCAAGTGGCGATGCCTAAGCATGGAAAAGGCTTTTCAAAAGGTGTTCACATTTCTGCTCATTATTCTGCACTATACAGCACCTAGTCTACAAAATAACCATATTAAGAAGAAATAGACTACAAAAATAAAAGGTAAGGTTCTAAGGTACCTGACAACCTTTCAAAACTACTCTTCTGCCTGACTTCTTTTTAGACTTTTTACAATATATATAATTTTATGGCACTAAAAAGCAACTTTGACATGTTGCCCCAATGGCAGCATTTCCATACCCCCCTCAACAAGGAAACATCTCATTTAACCCAAAGTAAAATGAGATAATGCCTGTAAATTGCTTAGCATAGTGTCTAGCATATAACAACAGTTCAATAAACACTGACTACAATATTGGTTATAATTATTATTAATAATAATATCATCATTAGCATTACTTAAGAGAGTGCCACCCAGCTACCAAGTCACAAAGCAATGACCCCAATCCCAATCCAGTTATCTGGTCCTAAGCCCAATTCTTTCCACTGCACTACACTGTCTCTCTTACCAAAAGTCAAGAATTCAAGTGCTCTCTCGCTGACAGACTCCAATTAAATTAGATTCCACTCCATTTCCATAAACACAGGTCAAAGAATGACAGAAATGCCCTCCAGTCACGCACAACCCAGCCATATACAAATCTATACCAAATGCCATCATATAACTCCACTCATACACTAATAAAAATTTGTATTTCCACATTAAATAATCAACCAAAGTCACTAATTTTATATATCTAACTCCACCATTAACACCAATCCTTAGACTAATAATTTATCTCCCTGAGTTCATTTCCCTCAGGGTACTCATTCACTCACTTAGCTTTAATTATAACTTGGCACAAAAAACAAAATCTACTGTACATCTCCTATCCAAAGGAAATTAAAGTATGGATAAAAGTATTTGTATGTGCAAAAACATGTTCATTATCATATTTTTTATAACAAAAAGCAAATTAATAAAATCCCTAAATGTTGTCACACAGTAAGAGAACTGGTAAGTTATGCTATATCCATTCCACAAAACATCATACAACAATGTTTTTTAATCCTCATTCGAGGACATGCTTATTGACTTTAGAGAAAGGGGAAGGGAAGCAGAGAAAAGGAGAGAAACATCAATGTGGGAGAAAAACATCAGTAAGTCCCCACCCCTGCACATTCCTCAACCAGGGTCTAAACCCACAACCCAGGTATGTGCACTGACCGGGAATCGGACCCCATGACCTTTCGGTTTATGGGACGATGCCCCAACCAACTGAGCTACACTGGCCAAGGCTATCATCCAACAATTTTAAGTCAAGTTTATAAAGAATCTTTAAGAACATAAGGAAGTACTCATAATATTAAGTGAAATTTAAAAAGCAGAATATAAAATGAAACATCACTAAGCTCTCAACTTTGTAAACATACGGCTAGCAGGGGAAAAAAAAAGACCAAAAGGAAACAAAATAATTTTCTCTGGATAGTAAAATGGGTGTTTTTTTCTCCCTTGTTGCTTTTTCTGTTCTCCAATTTTCTTTTCAATGATAACTATGTATTAATTTCATAAGCAGAAAAGAGCTGTTTTTAAAAAAAGGCCAACATCCTTATTTAACTCATTTCTCTGTACTCTTCTGTCATAAATCCCCAAATTAGCCAGGAAAGTCCCAGGTCGTGTGAATTTTAAAATGCTCAAAACAATCCAGCACCTTTACTTCCTGCAGCACTACCACCCTCCAATCACGTCAGAACTGCAACCTTGGGTCATTGCTATTACCTACATAAATCCAATCTTTCAAATCTGTCAACTCCTTTCTTCTGGTATTTTTTCTTTCCTACCTCTTATACTCATAGGAACTTCAAACCTTCACCAGCTCACACCTAGATTAGCACAACAGCCTCCTGAACAATAAATGCTTTCCTTATTCTATTGTCTCACCACTAACAATCCATTCCACCACAGCTTCACTATGTGCCAGGCACTGTTCTTGGAGCTTTATCTGTATTACTCATTCAACATTCATAACAACTCTACGAGGATAGCTACTGTTACTAGTTTAATTTTACAGATTAAGAAACAGAAGCACAGAGAGGTTAAGTAATTTACCCAAGATCACCCAGCTACTAAGGGGCAATTATTGGATTAGAACCCATGTAGTCAGGCTCCAGATAACAGTATATAACTATGAGCTCCTCTAGGAACACAGGAGTGGTGATCAATAAAGACAAGCTCCTCTTTCGCTGAAAGTTATAGGCCCTTGGAACAAGCCAAATTCCCATTTTGGGGTCTCTCTTTCATACTATTCAACATCTAGGAAGCCAGTTCTTCTCTTCCTTTATTCATTTTCCGTATCTTCAAAAGTGAACTCTAAATTCAACATCTATGAGTTTTCCTTTGACCAATTCCTTGACTCCTTAGCAATATCCATATTCCTATGGACTCAATTTAAACTACATTAATGCACAGATGTTGACATTTTTATGTTACAAAAGTTTATCTACCTCACAATTTACATTTTATCTTTCTATCTAGATAATGAAATGCCTCTACTTTTTTTGGTCTATATGTCCTTCTCCATTTCCCACCTCCCCAAAAGCTGCTAGAATAGCAGGCTACACAAAATAGAT
>VMDR010024498.1:0-14990 GCA_007922815.1 Macrotus californicus | reverse complement strand
AATCAGATTGTCTAAGGTTAAAACCCGGCTTCCATACTTATAAACTGTGTAAGCTTGGGAAAGTCACTTATCTGTCTGTGTCTCAGTTCCTTATCTGAAAAATGAAGATGATAGTATTACTTATCCCCCTAGGGTTTTTATGACAATTAAATGAGTTAATATAAGTTCTTAGAACTGCACCTAGTATATAAAGAGGTAGTATCAGTATTAGTTATCAACATTACTAGTAACAATCTGAATATCAGCAACTAGAAGACTGGTTAATAACTTATGCCATATCCAAAAATATTTACACTAAATGTCTTCCTTGCTAGATACAAAAGATACAGTTAGTTCACAAAGCCATAAATAGTCATTAACAATCTTAGAATATTTTTAAGCAAAAAAGTAAAAAATCATATAAATGTTTGTCTTAAATATACCTTAACTTACAAATTAAGTGCAAAGTGATCTTTCCCCACGTTTTATACTACTAATCAATAAAATATATTACCAGAATGCAAAAGTAATGTGAAACTGTATGTGCATATGGGGATAGATACTCAACACATTAGCTGGATTGGCAGCTCAAAGTAGCATTAGAATACAAATAAATAAAAACATTTAAGGGTTAAACTTTACCCCTTTCCTACATTTTGTGTCCTTAAACCTACATTTCTGGAAACAGAACAAGTCAACCCTTTTGTGCTCATTGGTGCTAGAATTCCAAATTTCTTGTTGAAGAACAATATTGCTATGTTTGGGGATACTATCTTAAAACATCTAATACCAAATTTTAAAAACCCATATTTTACCAGAGAGAGACTAACATACATGAAGTACAGGAATAGAAAGTACCCATAGAATTCTAAGCTGTATTCATTCATCCAGCAAATATGTTCTTAATGTGTGTCATTTGTCAGAAAATGTGGCAATAGCTGTGAAAAAGTCTGTCTTCACAGAGCTTACATTTTCAATGAGGAGAGACAATATAAACAAACGCCTAGGAGGATTTCAGGTAGTGAGAAGTGCTATGTTGTGGTAACTTATACAATACAGATGGCAAATGTCTTCAGAATTCAGGATAGAAAAATCAGAGAAATCTACCTGGAGTAATAAAGGGCTTAGGACAGTGTTGTGTGCACAGTACTAGCTCCCTACCATTATCGTTATCAGCCTCAATCTTCATTATTTTAGCCATGAGGTCTAACAGATGAGAAGCTGTCCAGGGGAAGGCTAAATGTGCCGCGGAGATGCTTTCAAGGCATAAAAACACAAGACTGGAAGACAAGGATGAGCATGGCAATTAGTGAGACACACAAAAAGTGATCTGATGAGAGCAGAAGTCAAGAGAAGAAATGATACTTGCTAGGTAGAAGGGGCCAAATAAAGGGAGTCTTTAAAATTAAAACCGAACAAACAAAAAACTTTAGAAAGCACTTACTATGGGCAAATCTGTCCCTGTACCTGGGGTCCACCACCAAGCAAAAGTCAAGAGGAGATTCACCTGGTTTGAAACAGGCAACTACGAGGCTGTTAAGTAGGTTTTTGAAAGTCTTGTTTTAGGGAGGTCATTTTGACAAGTTGTGCTTAATGGACTAAAAAAGAAAAGGTTAAATGGCAAATTTTATGTTAGGTGTTTTTTTTTTAAAACCACAATTTCTTTCTTTCTTTTCTTTTTTTAAAGAAGAGAGCTGAAGTAAAGCAAGCCACTAAGAGGTGGAAGCCTAGACCAAGGTGAAGGCTGAATGGCTGGGTCTCAACAAATAGTAACAGGCGCTCACCAACTTCTTCAGAGAGTTTGTGAGACAATCAAGAAGCTCGGGGGGGGGGGGGAGACATGTTTGGAGCACTTGAGGGAGGCCCAGGTAACCAGATCTTTTCATTCCCCACCTCTCCGTCCTTCTCTCCTAACCCTCGGGGGTCTGGAGTCTAAGAGCGGGACTAAAGGAAGGCCCGGCTGGTCATCGGCCATCCGCTTTCCCGGAGGTAAGGGTCCCACCGTCCGGGCTGCAGCTCCCTATCTCAGGAGCTGCCAGCCCCGGCGCGGAGTGCAAACCGTTGCGGTGCTCTCGCCCGCGATTCCTTACCACTACCGCGTCCCAGACTTCCAGCGGCCTCCGCCCAGCACACACAAACCTTCTCGGCCCAGCACCCGTGCGCGCGCTGCTTGCTGATTGGATCCACCACAGCCAATCCCGAGTCTCGCGGCTGTGACGAATGGGCTGCGCCGCTGCCTTGGGATTGGTTGTCGAGCTGTGTGTGTCGCGCCTTTTTTGACGACTCGGACAGCATGGCGGCGGAAGGTAGTAGTGAGTCCCAGCTAAGGCGGAGAAGGCACCGGGATGCGGAGGAACCGGAAAAAACGGAACTCAAAGAAAGAGAACTGGCAGTGGCAGTAGCAGTGGCCCAGGAGCACGAAGAGGATAATGAAGAGCGCTGGGTCGGGCCTTTACCTGTCGAGGCAACACTGGCCAAGAAGAGGAAAGGTAGTTACAGAGATAGGCACAGGGCAAGATGGAATGTTGGCGAGCCTCGAGTCGGGGAGTTAAAGCCAGACCCGAAAACAGATGGTGGTTGTGGATTTTTGTGCCATCAGAACAGAGGGTCGTCTTCTTACTTCTGGCCGCTTTATATTTGTGTGCGCTCCCGAAATAGTGATTTGGGCACAGTGCAGCGTCTTTTTGATAATATAAAACATTATTAATCACTGATTTGTGACAGTAGATGCCAGTGCTTACTTAGGCAAATATTTACTGTGTTTCTGACGCCTCTCTTTTAATCAGTACAGCATCCATAGGCGGTTGGAGTATATAATTCCGTTTAGTAGATGCGGAAAAGAGTGCTGGTTCTAAGGCTTTTAGTTCCAGAGTGGTGTCAGTGTGGGCACTCAGGGAGGGGCTGTGGAGACCACGGTGCCTATTTAGAATTGTAAAGTGTAAGTAAAGATCATTTCAACCCTGACTCTTCCACCAGTTTTCTAACCAGGGAATGTAAGGTTCCTGAATCACACATTTTCATCTAAAACACCAGGTCTGTTGTTTTCAAACCATACTCCTTACATTACTATGGCATGAAGCATTTTGCCTCTAACGTGGAAGTGTGGCAAAATCTTATCAATCAAAAGGAGTAAAGGGATAGATTAAATTTTCTTTTTTTATGCTGTTTTATGAAATGTTTTCCTTAAACGTGAAAGACCATTAAAATGTGATCTTTTAAAAATTCAAATTTTACTTTATCACTCTTCCTACTTAACTCTTCAGTGATTTCTCATTATTTTCCAAACAAAGTCCAAATTCCCTTTGATGGCATACAAGGCTTTTCATGATAGAATCTCCCCTTATCTAACCAGCATATTTCCATACTTCTCTCTCCTAAACCGTTGTCGTTTCTCCTCTGCACGGGCCATAAGAAAACACTTGAGCATGGGCCATTGGGTGACTGTTGGGGTATCTTGGTGTCAATGTTTACCTGGAATATTTACCTTCACCCCTTCACTTGGCTAACTTTTTGTGTGTGTTCAGCCTTTAGCACTCAGCTCAGCTATCACCTGCTCCGGAAAGCCTGTGACTTCTCCAGTCTGGGCTAGGTTTCTGAAGCACATTGTTAGTAACTCAGATAATGGTTATCGCACTGAATTTACAGGTAGCCTTAATATCCAAATTTTGAAAAAACTACTTTTTTGAACCTTGTACAGTGACACCCTTAAAGTGCATTACCTTTTTTTACTGCCAAGTCTTACTGATAAATGTTTCTTATTGCACTTGCTACATCTTGAAATTGTTTATTTATTCATGTGATTGTCTCATTAATATTCCTCTCCACTGCTAAGACTGCAAACATTTAAGAGCAAGTTTTACTCCATTGCTTTGCATATAGCAGGTACTCAGTAAGTGTTTACTGAATGAATATTACAGTGTTTATGCTCTTGTTTGTTTTATTGAATTAGAATAATCTTGCATATTCTCTTTTATGGAAATAAGTAGGGGGAAGGGAAAATCTAAAAATATCAAAGAGCTGATATTAATGTTAGGAGACAAAGATCTTAGAATCTTAATACAGTTGAGACAGATATGGAAATTATGAGGTGTGAAAAATCTTCGCCCTTCATCAGATGCTTATTGTATTTAAGCTAGTAAAATAGTGGATTCACTTTGAAAAAAATTTGAAGTTTAAAATATATATGAAAGGTTTTTAAAAAATGATGATTTTATCTGAAAGGATGAGTTTAGTAATATATTTAAATTTCTAGAAGTGGAACCGTTTTCCTTTAACATGTTCTTTGGATATTGGACTTTCGCATATATTTTCAGAAGGACATTACAAATGATTATATGGCACTACCTTTAATTAAACTGATGGATTCTCAAGAACAGGGACTATGTGTTATTCTTCTTTATGCCCATGTTTTCAATAAATATCTCTTCAACAAATGAACTAACCAAAAGCAAAAGGAATGTATATCAGATAGGATTAAATTTAACTGCATATTACAGAAAACCCCAAAATAACAATAACATTAAAAGAAGTCCCAAGGTAGACAGTCTAGGATTGACATGGAGGCTACAAAGGAACATAGAATATTTGCAATTTTCTGTCCTAGCATCACTAGGGTATGGCCCTCATCTTTGTCCTGAGTGGTTGCTAGAATTACAATGCTCATACCCCAGCTCTAAGCCATAGAACTGAGGAAGACAAGACGGGCACACCCTTTGAAGAAAACTTCTAGACTGTCACACATTGACACTTTTATCTCATTAGCACAAGGTTATACCTAACTGCAGGAAAAGGTGAGAAAGGTCATCTTACAGCCTGGATGTCAGTGTGCTCATAGAAAAATGTGGGTTCTGTTACCAAAAATGGTGAGAAAAGTAGTTCATCGGACATAGCTTTGAGTCTGCTATACAACAGTTATAAAAAAACTAAAATAGCTTATTTAGCAACTTTTTATAGGCATATTTGGATAAATAAAATTGTTGGATTATTTTCATTAGGTACATATGTAATGTCATTTTTTTACTAGTAAAATTGTTTATAGCTTGTATGATGGAATCAATATTTCCTCAGATTACCAAATGTTTTGCCCCTAGAAAATGCTTCAGAAGCATTCAACTGGATATTCTCTAGGACTCTCAGCTCTGAAAAACCCAGTGGCAGTGATTTCAAAGAGGATTAATGCCTTAAAGATAAACTGAGACATCTTATAGATGGCTGATGGCCTCTTATGACTTATTTAAATTAACACTGATAGTTAGATCTGTGTGGTTAGGAAGATGATTGTGATATTTTCATGACGCTTTTTAAGGTTTTTGGTTTTGTGCTTGAATGGAACCTTCATATTAAGCCAGCCATTCAGTTCCTAAGTCCTAGAGACAGTTACGCATCTATGTAACACCTGAGAACTTGTGACTGACTAAATAATAAGGCTGTTTATTAGTACTGTGCAGCATTAAATATTACAACTGACATAAAAGACACTGGATTTTTGTTTCCATTACATATGGAATAGATGGAAATTAAAATCTAAATAAAAATACAAAATAGAATTTAGAAAATTTTAAATAATGAAACTACAAAATAGTATTTGGTTCCAGTTGTTGAAAATAATTTTTTTTCCTCAGTTCTAGAGTTTGAAAGAGTCTACCTCGATAATCTCCCCAGTGCATCCATGTACGAACGCAGTTACATGCACAGAGATGTTATCACCCATGTGGTCTGCACCAAGTAAGTCGATCACATCTTTTTAAAAATTTTCTCTGAGAAGAATTTTTTTTAAATGCTTCAGTTTTTACGTGGACTTATAGAAGTAACTTTAGGACATTATGGATTTCTATTGAATTCCAAAAGTTCTGTGATAGTTTAAGTTAAAGGGCTACATGTTCTTCCCCATATCATAAAGGAATGCATCCTCTGAGACAGAACTCTTTAGCTTGTGTGTATGTCTTTTAGAAATAAATTCCAAAAGAGGATGAACCAGGTAGTATCTGAGCTTTCCAGAAGGCTACATTGTTTAAAATGAGAGTAATTTGTAGCTGGCCTCTTCAGGACTAATGGGGAAAATGATGAGAACTAAGACATGCTGAAAATGTCACAGGACTTTGAAAATAAATGAAGGGGGATTTGGAAAAGGATAATCATCATGGTAATATTCTACTGTATGTTAAGCTCACATTATGTCCAAAACTGTTTTCATAAGTTATCTCATTTATCTTCAGAACAATCTGATGAGGTAGTAATATAATCTACATTTTATAGATAAGGAAACAGGTTTAGAGAAGTTAAATTGCAGGTGAGGCTGGAGGAAAAAAATGCAAGGGGTAAATCCCAGGCAATTTTCTATTCCTTGTATGGATTTTGAACCTGTAATCAGGAAAATAACATCAGATTTCTTTCTCTCTCTTTTTTAAGATTTTATTTATTTATTAATTTATTTTTAGAGAGGGGAAGGGAGGGAGGAAGAAAGAGAAACATTATCATCCGGCCACCTCTTGCATGTACCCCAGCCAGAAACTGAGCCTGCAACCCAGGCATGTGCCCTGACCAGGAACTGAACTGGTGATCTTTCACTTTTCGGGACAATGCCCATTCAACTGAGCCACACCAGTCAGGGCACAGGTGAGATTAATGGATTCAAATAGGGCTAGAATGGGTACAGTGAGAGCAGTTATGACATTAGCATAGAAACCTAGATGAGATATGGCGGCTTGGGTGACACTGGGAATGATTATAAAAAGAAGTAGGTGAATTACTTTGCTCTTTGGATCAGTCTGTTCTTAATCTCTTGGAAACCATTTAGGATATAAATTTAATTAAAGTATCTTTATATTTAATTTATAGAATAATTCTGACCAAACTTTAGTACTTTTCCTAGTCCAAAGTTGTCAGTATATAAAGCAGCATATTGGACTAGAACCGCTATCACCCTCCCCTCAGTTTTTTTTTTTTTAACCCAGGGCAGCGAGGTGAAATTATAATAGAAAGATTATGGGTTTTGAAATTAGGCAGATCTGATATTGAATGCCTCTCTTCGGTTTTGGACCTAGGGCAAATATGTCTAACATTTTAGAAATACTTCCTAATTCGTAGAATGATGATTAAAAAATACCCACCCTGATAAAGTTGCTACAAAGATTAAATAAGGTAATGTGTATGAAGTACCTGACACATACTAGGTTTCAATAAATGGTTTCTATATTTATATACCTATAGATGAGATGGTTCTGTGCAAATTTTTTTTTGATAATTTAAATAACCAAAATACCTTGGATAGGACACAAAATAAACTTATTTTGAATCTTGCTGTATATGAAAGTAAAATGTTGAGATTTAATTATTTGTGAACTCCTGAAAAATACAACATTTTCTCTGTGAAAAGACTGCCTGAGCTTAAATTTTTTTTTTAATTTAATTTTATTGTTTTCTTTTTCATTGCCCACTCCCCAGCAATCACCACACTGTTGTCCATGTCCATGAGTCCTTTTTCCTTTTTGTTCGATCCCTCTACCCCCTAACTTCCCCCCTCCCCAGCTGTCATCCTGCTCTCCATCTGTGAGTCTGTCCCCACTTTCCTTATTAGTTCAGTTTGTTCATTAGATTCCACATATGAGTGAGATCATATGGCATTTGTCTTTCCCTGACTGGCTTATTTCACTTAGCATAATGTTTGCCAGGTCCATCCGTACTGTCACAAAAGGTAAAATTTTCTTATTTTTTTACGGCCAAGTGGTATTTCATTGTGTAAATGTCCCACAGTTGTTTGATCCTCTCATCTGCTGATGGACACTTGGGCTGATTCCATATCTTGGCGATTGTAAATAATGCTTGTAAACAATGAACATGGGGGTGCATATGTTCTTTCAAATCAGTGTTTTGGGTTCCTTTTGATGTATTTCCAGAAGTAAGATAGCTGAGTCAAAAGGCAGATCCATTTTTAATTTTTTGAGGTGTCTCCATACTGTTTTCAACAGTGGCTGCACCAATCTGCCTTCCCACCAACAGTGCAAAAGGCTTCCCTTTTCTTCACATCCTCACCTGCACTTGTTTGTTGATTTATTGATGGCAGCCATTCTGACAGGGGTAAGATGGTGTATCATTGTGGTTTTAATTGTATTTCTCTGATGATTAGTGACATTGAGCATCTTTTCATATATTTATTGGCTCTCTGTATGTCCTCTTTGGAGAAGTGTCTATGCAGGTCCTTTGCGCATTTTTTAATTGGGTTGCTTGTTTTTTTGATGTTGAATTTTGTAAGTTTTTTTATTAAGAGGGTCATTTTAACATTTAAAGACCCTAAGTTCTAGTGATTCCTAGTGAGATTTCTTTCTTTTTAATGTCAAATCCTAGCTCAATTCTTTTTTTTTTTTTTAAGATGTCGCAGGCATGAAATGAGACTGAGCCACAGGAAAATCCTAGCTCAATTCTGAGCCTGCCTCTTAAAATTAAAATTTGTACAACAGCAACTGTTAGGATGTCCAAAAAAGAACTTCAAAATTTGCAATGTTCTGTCTACCCTAATATAGTGTCCTATAGAAGAGAAGATTTTTTTGAAAACCTAATATGAAAGAGTCAGAGATTCTCAGTGAATGATTGCCTTGGGGTATTGAGTGATTCATAGATTTGTTTTCAAAATTGACTTTTATAATTTTATATATGCAGGACAGACTTTATTATTACTGCCAGTCATGATGGACATATTAAGTTCTGGAAAAAAGTAGAAGAGGGAATTGAATTTGTTAAACATTTTCGCAGTCACCTGGGTAAGAATTTCACTTTTTTTGGCTCTCTTAAACTGTACTAAAGTTCTTTTAAAGGGTTTTTTTCTTTGAATCATGTGCATTTACTTCACTGGTATTTGATGTTTTAATTTCATTTATTTAAATAGGAGTGATTGAGAGTATTGCAGTTAGCTCCGAGGGAGCATTGTTCTGCTCTGTGGGTGATGACAAAGCAATGAAAGTGTTTGATGTGGTGAATCATGTGCATTTACTTCACTGGTATTTGATGTTTCAATTTCATTTATTTAAATAGGAGTGATTGAGAGTATTGCAGTTAGCTCCGAGGGAGCATTGTTCTGCTCTGTGGGTGATGACAAAGCAATGAAGGTGTTTGATGTGGTGAACTTTGACATGATCAATATGCTGAAGCTTGGGTAAGTCTTTTTAAATGACATGTTTTTTAACTTAGTGAAATAATTTTTAAACTAAACTTCACCATTTCATAGGTATATCTAAACAGAATGTTTCCATTCCATTAAAAAATATACTTTGTATTTCGCTTGGGAAATAGTGAATCCTTGTTATTTATGCTATTTGGAGGCTTCTGTTGTGGTTTTTGTCATTAATCACTGCAGAAGTTTCCAAACAGCATCATGGCAAGAATTCATTATATTCATTTAACACTACTTAATAACGAGGATCCATCATGTCTAATTTACTGGTACTTAGAATTAACTTTCTTGTTGTGCTTATTTGAGTTACATGGCATTGTGTTCTTATAAAGTTTGTGCACATATTTGGAAGTAAAGTTACTTGTTGGTGATTTTAAACTTTGAAGTGTATTGCTACCCCAGTTTTGTGGTTAAACTACACAGTAATGAGACTTAATGCTTTGTTTTAAGCATGTCTTTTTTAAGATAACATACTGAATTTATATATAAACGTAAGTGAATGTCAACTTGAAAAATGTAACATTGTCAGAAACAGTTTTGAGACTTGTCTTAGTCAGCTCAGACTGCCATCACAAAAGACCACAGACTGGGCGGCCTAAGCAACAGAAATTTATGTTCTCTCAGTTCTGGACGCTGGAAAGTCCACGATCAAGGTTCCAGCAGGGTTTGGTTTCTGGTATGAATTCTGGGTTTCACATTGTGTCCTCATTCAGAAAGGGGGAGGGTAGGGGAAATGACATCTCCCTCTTCTTAGAAGGCCAGAGGCCTGTGGGGGTAGGCCCCTCCCTTACAGCCTCACTGAACCTTAATTACCTCCTAAAGACACTGTGGCCAAATATAGTCACTTTGGGGGTTAGAGCATTGTCATATAAACTGGGTGTGGGGGTGGAAAAGAACTGCAGTTCAGTACAGAGCAGGACTTCTTTTGGAATTTCCTTTGAAATCAGTTTACATTCCGCTACAGGAAATCAGTCTCATTATTTCTAGTCAGAACTTACTTTTTGACTACAAATAGAAATAACCTATTGACCAGTATTATCTTACTTCTTAGCTTTGTTTCCCCATGTTACTTATTTTTACAAATCAAATCTATTCATAAATATTGAACATTTGCCATCTTTGAGGATATTGAAAGAGTATTTTTTTAGACTTTGATAGAAGTTCTAAAAGGAGTCCAAAAATGTTTTGAGTATCAGCACCATCATTGGAATACCTGTGTAACTTCTCATACTGATTACTTTGGAGGAGACAGCATTCATTTGAGTATATAAGTTTGGTATATTGATTAAATCTGTCCCAGTTTTTCTTTTTAAAGATTTTATTTATTTTTCGACAGAGGGAAGGGAGGGAGAAAGAGAGGGAGAGAAACATTAATGTGTGGTTGCCTCTCATGGGCCCCTACTGGGAACCTGACCCGCAACCCAGGCATGTGCCCTGACTAGGAATCGAACTGGTGACCCTTTGATTCTCACGCCAGCACTCAGTCCCCTGAGCCGCACCATCCAGGGCCATCCCAATTTTTTTATCCTCTGGTTATCAGGTAGCATGTTCAAAGTTTACAGTTTTAAGATCAAGTTACCAATAATTAGAATGTGATGAAAATGTGATTTTCTTTTGAGCAAGGTAACTAAAATATTTTGATCTCTAATTTTTCAAGAATGGATAACATACACTGTTACATTCTAATGTATTTAAGCTCCACATAGGCTGAGACATAGAGGTTCAAAAAGCAGTGCCCCAGACTATCTTAGGTCCCAAGTCTAATTAGGTTCCTTATTTACCCAGAGAAGTAAATGGGCTTTTATATGCCATTGTTTTACTTACAGTTTGCTAAAATGTCAGAAGTGATTATCAATGTACTGATGAGGTCAGAAAGAGAAAAATTACTAACTGTTCTTAGTTGCTCCTCCCCATTCTATATCTGTCTCTTTGTTGTTGTTTTTTTAATCTCACCCAACGACATTTTTTTCCCTTGGTTTAGAGAGAGAGGAAGGGAGTGACAGAGAGAGACATTGATGTGAGAGAAACATCCGTTGGTTGCCTTCTCATTTGCGCCCCAACTGGGAACCCAACTGGTGACCTTTCAGTTCTGGTGTGACGCTCCAACCAACTGAGCCACACTGGCCAGGGCTCTCTCTGCCTCTTTTGAGCAAGGAATCCAACACTAGCTAAATCACTGGTCACTAGCCAGGACATTTTTTGGTGATGAGAATAGGAAGGAATGCTTACTTGTTGTATTGATCTCCTTTTCTCTCATTTTTTTATTATTTCAGCTATTTTCCTGGACAATGCGAGTGGATCTATTGCCCAGGGGATGCCATATCATCAGTTGCTGCTTCTGAGAAGAGTACGGGAAAAATTTTTATTTATGATGGTCGAGGAGATAACCAGCCACTCCATGTGTTTGACAAACTCCATACGTCACCTCTTACTCAGATACGGCTAAACCCGGTTTACAGAGCAGTGGTGTCTTCTGACAAATCTGGAATGATTGAATATTGGACTGGGCCTCCTCATGAATATAAATTCCCCAAAAATGTGAACTGGGCATATAAAACTGACACAGATTTATATGAATTTGCCAAGTGCAAGGCTTATCCAACCAGCATATGTTTTTCACCTGATGGGAAGAAAATAGCTACAATTGGTTCTGATAGAAAAGTTAGAATTTTCAGGTTTTTAACTGGAAAACTCATGAGAGTTTTTGATGAATCACTAAGTGTAAGTGCAATTTAAATTTAATATTTTAGTTTTGTGAAAATGTTTTTGTTTTGTGCTTTTTAAAAAAGATGTTATTTATTTGTTTTTAGACAGGGGAAGGGAAGGAGAAAGAGGTAGAGAAACACTAATGTGTGGTTGCCTCTCGTGCACCCCTTACTGGGGACCTGGCCCGCAGCCCAGGCACGTGCCCTGACTGGGAATCGGACTGGCGACCCTCTGGTTCGCAGGCCGGCACTCAGTTCTCTGAGCCACACCAGCCAGGGCTGTGCTGTTTCTTTAAAAGGTACTTTTTTCTGGATAGAGACATTTGTACTGACAGTTTTTCTCTTAGCTCATTAAAGGTGGTCCTCAGTTGTCTGCTGTCTTGCATTGTTGCCTTCTTTTCGGTCTTCGTGAATGGCACCAGTATCCATTACACGCACATGCCAGAAACCTGAGCTATCCTATTTCCTTCCCCCGCTGTTCAATTTATCATGGGTCCTGACAATTTTACTTTCTAAATACACTTCAAATCCATCCATTTCCTTTCAGCACACCCTCACTGCCGTACTTGATGATCTTTTTCCTGGCTTTTTACATGGCCGTACTGCTAGTATCTATTCTGGCTTTCTCCTAACCTGTTATCTTTGCTGCATCCAGAGTAATTTGTTAAAAGCGCGTATCTGATCGTGTCGTCTTTTGAAACTTTCAGGGGCTTCCTGTTGTTCTTAGAATCAAGACCAAAATGATGGCTTGCCATGTTGTGGTCCCTGCCTACCATTACAGCCTAGTGGAAATCACCTCTCCCTGCCTTTTACTGTAGCTAGCTTTTTAGGCCTTGCTTCAGTTTCCTGAACATTCTGTTCCTTCTGCCTGGAGTGGCCCCTCCCTCCATTTCTCCCATTACCTGTTGAACTTATCCTTCAAATTTCAGTTAAAAGGTCACTTCGTTTGTGAATTTTTCACTGTTCATGCAATCTAGGACATCTTTTTTTTTTAATTTTTATTTGATTGTATATCACTCTTTATTTTCTTTTAAAGCTTTTGGTATGTTCTTAGGTGATTACTGTGTATCAAACCTAGTGGACTAAACTGGATGTAATCTGTGATCCTATATCTGTTTTGGTTCATGATTGTATCTCTTGCACTAATAGTACCTGACACGTAATTACTGCTAACAAGAATTTGTTAAAGCATACTGTTGTAAAATAAGAGTTTATCCATGAAGAGTTAACTGGTTTGGGGGGAAACTTGGGTCTCATCAACTGTTTTTGCCAAGTGGTTCTGTAACTGCTAATGGCATGTGGAATCCTCTTAAGAGTGTGGGTTGAACCTTTGTAGCAGTGTTTACTGTACAATAGTGTTGATTCCAGTCTTGGTAGTGACTGGTTTACGTTACATTCCCTGACTTAAGCTCTTCAGAAATTCTGTCACTCTTGTTAGTGACACTCTTGTTTGGTGGCAAGTGGTATTAAGTTAGGTAGAGTATCTGTCTGAAGTAATAGGAATCCAAATGTGAAATTCTGTTTGCTAGTCCAATCATCCTAATGACTATTTTCTTGTTGGAAGAAATAGCTTTCCACTGTTTTTAAGAAAAGGAGAAACCACCCTGGCTGGGTGGCTTAGTTGGTTGGAGCATCATCCCATATACCCAAAGGTTGTGGGTTTGATTCCTGGTCAGGGTACATACACGGGTTTGATCCCTGGTTGAGGTGTACATGGGAGGTAACCGACCAATATTTCTCATATTAATGTTTCTCTCCTCCCTCTCTCCTCAGGTAAGGATTTTTTTTAAAAAAAGAAATCTTTGTGCTTTTTTTTTTTTTTTTAGTGGTGGCCAGTAATTTAAGTATAATTTAAGAACTCTTTACCAACTTGCAGCTCTTCTAAGAGTCCTTAGGAAAAGAAATATTAAAATCCTAGTCCCCAGATATAAATCTCTTAACGTACATATTCTGAGCTGTTCAGTCCACTCTGTTTCTTCAGTGTTGTCTTCAACATTTGTTGAAGTGATAGAGTGAAAGTGGTAAGAGCTCAGTAGTAAAGCATATGACAAGTTGAGATTCAGAATGAGAAAGTTTGCAAAGCAGACCACAAGGACAATGCCAGTTAAATTAGTTACAATGCTAGTGACTAGTAAATGATGGAATTTCATAGTTCCATGTTACATGGGGGAAGTTTCTACCCAGTTAAGAGGCCTAGTTTAACAGACCAGAAACTTAATTGGATGGTGTGAAGTATCTTTTACCATTTATTAATCAGAATCACTGCATATGGCCACACAGTTGTGTATCACAGAGGGCCTCCTACTAAGGCTAGAATTATGTGGAAAGATTCTGATGTATTTATCAGGTTGAATTAACATTTATAAAATACATGTGGGCAGATGGCCATCTACAAAGTCTTGAAAATGAATCCTCTCTATAGCAAAAATATATCAGGGGTCTGGTCTCTCACTACAAAAATGTAGTCCACCATCTAGGCTGTTTCTGATACATGAAGGCATACATCAATAACATACCATACATCAGTCTCAGAGACTGGAGAAAAGAAACTAATGACCAGGATTTTTAGCTGGTCAATAGGACCATTCCCTAACACATATACCTCCTTTTGATTTTTGGAGTATATTGTTCTTTCCATATATGAAAACGAGATTTGCAGTTAACACAGACATGGGAAAAAAGGTAGAAGTAGGTGGATCATAAGTCTGGCTTATTTTTGTCTCAAATGGAGAGCTACTTTTGAATTCTTTGATGCCCTAAATGTCTGGAAAACTGAATGTAAAGGTCATATCTTTTAGGAGGTTTATAGTGTAATAATAGTAATTGGATATGACCCCTATTTTTTAAATTGTGTATTATTTTAAAAAAGTAAACCAAATTTTCTAAAGTATACCCACTAAAATATTCATCTATCCTATATCACGTTTACTTAATGACAATCTAACTGTAATTATACTTTATGTCAAAAAATTTGAAACATTTTCTGAAACATCATGAAATTGTTATATGTTAGTGAAGTAATAAGAGTTTATTCATTCAACAGAAACTGAGTGCTTATGATGTCAAGCCCCGTGATCCTTATATAAGGACCTCATAGTCTGTAGCTATGTCATACAATATAGTGGCCACTAGCCACATGT
>VMDR010024497.1:0-14992 GCA_007922815.1 Macrotus californicus | reverse complement strand
TATGTTAGAAAATGTTCACAATTTTTTATTTCTCTTTATTGTAAGATATTACATATAAAGCATGTTACTTTATTAAAGATTAAATTTAGAGCCACCCTGAAACATATGCTCTTAAATATTAATAAGAGTTAGCTTCCCTACCTTTTGATGTAACATGCTAGTTAACATAGAGCTGATATTCGGGTAGCAGATATGGTCACCTCCCAATTTTTTAGATAAAGTAGCATTCACTCTACTTGTAAATCTTTTGGGGTCTCCTCCATCACCTGCATTAATATTTCAAATATATTTTAACATCAAAATAATGATATAAATAATTCAGTCAAGGAAAGGAAGAGCCTCTAAAGTATAAAAACAGCTAATAATCACAATCAAATTTTTCAGAAATTACCAGTCACTTAAGTGTTGGATGTACTGCTATTTCAACCATTATAGGATAGGTCTAAAGATAAGATATAATCCCAAAATTGGGTTTAATCTGCAAGGGTGAGTAGGGGTGGGAAGTCCCACAGGCAGAGTGAGAGATGAACACTAAGTCTTCTATTCTACAGAGCAATAATTTCTCTGCCAGCTCCACACTCACTATACTGCATTTGCTTATGCTACTACATGAAAAATGGAGTAGTTTCATGAACATGCTTGCTGAAGGTATTTTTATGTTAAATTTCTTTTTATAAACTTCTAGGTTGAAATAAACCTAAAACGATATCCAACTCCTTACCCAGAGGATTTAAAGAATATGGTAAAATCTGTCCAAAATCTCGTGGGTAAGCCAAGCCATGGAGTGCGTGTTGAGAATTCAAATCCAACTGCTAACACGGAGCAAACTGTGAAAGAAAAATATGAACACAAGTGGCCTGTAGCCCCAAAGGAGATTACAATGGAGGTATTTCAAGGTTATTGGTAATTGCCAGTGTGGTTTGGATTTTTTGAATAACTAAATGATATGTTATCTTTTTAAGTGAATATGTTTTCCTTAAAAAGCACATTTTATTTCCCAAAGTATAAATGCAGTCTCTCTACTATTTCATAGTATAAGGGTTGCATTTAATAAATCACAGATAAATGATACCCTCATGGCCTAAAATCATTAATACAGCTCCAAAAATTCCAATACACACAGAAAAAATAATCTACTCACCCAACTAGCCCTGGCCAGTGCATGCATTATATCATTTTCATGATATCCTTTTGGCAACACCAAATTTTTATTGTATGAGTCATTAGAAGTGGCTAAATGAAGATTTTTTTTTATTCTGTAAATCTCAGTAAAATTCAGATTTAGAAACAAAAAAATCTTTTAATGTTTTTGTGTTTTGGTTGCAACCTTTCTAAGGAAACACTACCATTAACAACAAAAAAAGGGGAAATAACTTAGAAATTCAACTTTTTTCAATTTAGTCATGTGAGCTTAATTTGTATATTTTTAGAATGAGTTATATATTCATCCTTATCAATTTTTTGGTCTGAAAAGAATTCAACTACATGTATGCCACCTCTGTGCTATCTCATCAACTCTTCAGATAATTTGCTTATCACCTTTTATCTTCATTAGAAACATAATTGGTATGAAAACATCTAGAAGTTGGTATAACTGCTTCTCTAAAATTTATATTGGTAAAACTCTTTTACAAATCTGCATTTCAGAGCATCAGTTTGTTGCACTGATTAAACACCAACTATATATTTAGCACTGTGCTAAACCCCATGGGAGTGAGAGAAGAAATATTAGATGTGTGCATAGTTTCCCCACTAATTTAGGACCCAGCCAGGTAAATTTAACAAAGATGAAGTAATTAGGAAATATATGAAGTATGATTATAAGGTTGCTTGTGTGATGGAGAATATAATACTCTAAGAAACTGAAGAGAAAAGCAATCATTGCCTATCAGTTAAAAAGTTACTTGAAGCAGTTTAATGTTGAACTACATGTTAATAATTGGGTGATTATTTTAAAGTCAAAAAGAGAGGATGGCATTCCAGGCAAGGGAAAAGCTTGAGCAAAATTAGGCACGGTGTGCAGATCTATCAGTGGAGATTCCATTCCAGCCAGCCCAGAAGAGAGGTATACACATAGATACGCAGGAAGAAAAATTAAGTAAACATTCATTTTTGTTGCCTTTTTCTCTTTTCTTATAAAATCAATATTATTTACTTTTCCATTCCAGAATATTATAGCTATGCTATAGTAGAGCAACATACATTTCTTTAATGTCTGAGATATTGCAATAATATTAAAAAGGCAGAAAAACAACTTCTGGCAAGTACATAGTAAAAACATACTTTGTATTTAAATCCCATGTAATCACAGTTTAACATCAAAATAATTGTGAGATCATGATAATTCATAAACTGAGTAATTTTACTACAACTAAAGAGATTCTAAAATTGCTTAATACAGGGATGCGATAGGTGAGGTAAGGAAAAAATGACTTTGGTCCTGAATTTAATAATCATCTTAGCGGTGGAAATAGATCTTAAAATCGTCCCACAAGTACTTCAAGTTTAACAAATCCATAACTAAATTTAATTTTTCCTCCCCTCACTTGCTTCTGCACCTGTGTTCCCGATCTTGATCTCAGCTGCACCATTATTATCTACTTCTTTATTTAAGCTAGAAATTTGAGTGGTATTCTGATTTCTTTTCCCACTTTTATCCCACTCCTTGCCCCTTCCAAACAATCACCAAAGCCTATGTACATTTTCTTCTGTTTCTCCTCTATCTTTTCAGGTCCTCAAGTGTGTCTTGCATTAGTGTAAAAACCGTCAACTTCTTGACTCACCTTGGCCTCAGCTCCCTCCTGGCCTTACTAATGATCTTTCTAGCACAAATCTAATTTTGCTCTCTTTTCTAAAATGTTTTATTTATTTGTTAATTTTCGGTTACATTCATTGAGATGACATTGGTTAATAAGATCATATAGGTTTCAAGTGTACATTTTATCTGTATATTACATTGTGTACCCACCACCCAAAGTCAAATCATCACGATATATTTGGCCATTTTTAAAAATCTAGAATGGCTTCTTATTGCCTAAGCATCTTAATTAGCTATAGTAGCCAAGCTCAGTAGAGAGAAGATTGAAGCTCAACCTTCAACTTTATATTTATTTCTGATCTACCCCCTCTTTTCAATGGCAACTTCAATACTTTTTCTGGTTTTTATTGTTATTCTATTACAGTTGTCCCAATTTTTCTCCTTTGCCCTCCTCCACCCATCCCATGCCCTGCTCCCAGTCAATTCCCACACTGTTTTCCATATCCATGGGGTCATTTATATATGTTCTTTGACTAATCCCATCCCCCTCTTTCCACCATTATCCCCTCTCCCCTCCCCTTCTGGTCACTGTCAGTCTGTTCCATTTTTCCATGTCTATGGTTATATTTTGTTCATTAGATTCTTCTTATTGGTGAGATCATATGGTATTTGCCTTTCACTGACTGACTTGTTTCACTTATCATAATGTCTTCCAGTTTCATCCATGCTGTCACAAAAGGTAAGAGTTCCTTCTTTCTTTCTGCTGCGTAGTATTCCATTGTGTAAATGGACCACAATTTTTTGATGTACTCATTTACTCATGGGCACTTAGGCCGTTTCCAGCACTTGGCTATTGTAAATAGAGCTGCTAAGAACATTGGGGTGTGTAAGTACTTTTGAACTGGTGATTCAGGATTCTTATGGTATATTCCCAGCAGAGGAATTCCTAGGTCAAAAGGCAGTTCCATTTTTTGAGGAAATTCCATACTGTTTTCCACAGTGGCTGCACCAGTCTGCATTTTCACCAACAGTGCACTAGGGTTCCCTTTTCTCCACATCCTCTCCAACACTTGTCTGTTGATTTGTTTTTGATGGCCATTCTGACCGGTATGAAGTGGTATCTTATTGTGGTTTTAATTTGCATCTTTCTGATGGGTAGTGATGTTGAGCATGTTTTAATATGTCTTCTCCTTGGAGAAGTGTCTATTCAGGTCCTTTGCCCATCTTTTAATTGGATTATTTGACTTCCTGGTGTTTACATATTTTGGACATCAAACCTTTATCCAATGTATCATTGGCAAATATGTTCTCCCATACAGTCCAGTCACTTTTCATTTTGATGATGGTTTCTTTAACTGTGAAGAATCTTTTTAATTTGATGTACTCTCATTTGTTTATTTTTTCCTTTATTTCTCTTGCCCTAGGAGACAGACATATTGGCAAAAATATTGTTACATGGAATATCTGAAATTTTACTGCCTATGTTTTCCTCTAGGACTTTTATGGTATCATGATATATTTAAGTCTTTTATCCAATTTTAGTTTACTCTGGTGTATGGTGTAAGTTTGTGGTCTAGTTCCATTTTTTTGCATGTACTAGTCTAGTTCTCCAAACACCATGTACTGAAGAGGCTATTTTTACTTCATTTTATCTCATGCCCTCTTTGTCAAATATTAATTGACCATGGAGACATGGGTTTATTTCTAGGATCTCTATTCTGTTCCATTGATCTATGTGTCTGTTCTTATGCCAGTAGCAGACTGTTTTGATGACACTGGCCTTATAATATAGTTTGATATCAGGCATTGTGATCCCTCCTACTTTATTCTTCTTTCTGAAGATTGCTGAGGCTATTTGGGGTATTTTTTGGTTTCATATAAATTTTTGAAATATTTGTTCTAGATCTGTGAAATATGCCATTGGTATTTTAATAGGAATTTTGTTGAATCTATAGATTGCTTTGGGTAGTATAGACATTTTAATGATGTTAATTCTTCCAGTCCATGAACACAGTATATGCTTCCATTCATTTGCATCTTCCTTGATTTTTTTCTTCAGTATTCTATAGTTTCCTGAGTACAGGTCTTTTACCTCCTTGGTTAAATTTAATCCTAGGTACTTTATTTATCTGCTGCTATAACAAATGGGATATTTTTCCTGATTTCTGTTTCTGATATTTCACTGTTAGTGTAAAAAGATGCCTTAGATTTCTGAGTATTGACTGTATCTTGCTGTTTTGCCAAATTCATTATTTGGTCAAGCAGTTTTTTTGGTGGAGACTATAGGGTTTTCTATGTACATTATCAGGTTGTCAGCAAATAATGACAGTTTTACTTCCTCCTTTTCCAATCTGTATGCCATTCATTTCTATTTCTTGCCTGATCTCTGTGGCTAGAACTTCCAGTACTATGTTGAGTTAGAGTGGTGAAAGTGGACACCTTTGTCTGGTTCTAAACTTAAGGGGAAGGTTTTCAGTTTTGTCCACTGAGTATAATGTTGGCTGTAGGTTTCACGTATATAGTCTTTATTATGTTGAGGTATGCTCCCTCTATTCCCACTTTTCCAAGTGTTTTTATCATAAATGGGTGCTGGGTTTTATTAAATGCTTATTTAGCATCTATTGATATGATCATGTGATTCTTGCCCTTCATTTTGTTTATGTGGTGTATTATGTTTATTTATTTGCAAATATTGTACCATCCTTGAATCCCTGGGATGAATCCCACTTGATCACAGTGTATGATCTTTTTAATGTTTTGCTGAATATGGATTGCCAGTATTTTGTTGAGGATTTAAGCATCTATGTTCGTCAGAGATATTGGCCTATAGTTTTCTTTCTTTTTTGTGTCCTTACCCAGTTTTGGAATTAGGATGATACTGGCCTCATAGAAAATTTGGAAATCTTTCCTCTTCTTAAATTTTTAGGGATAGTTTGAGAAGGGTAGGAGTTAGTTCTTTTTTGGAATGCTTGCTAAAATTCACCTGCCAAGCCATCCAGTCCAGGACTTTTGTGTGTCAGGAGTTTTTTGATTACTGCTTCAATTTCACTAGCTGTTATGAGTCTATTCAGGCTTTCTGCTTCTTGATTCAGTTTTGGAAAATTGTATGTTTCTGGAAATTTGTCCATTTCACTTAGGTTGTCCAATTTCTTGGCATGTAGTTGTTCATAGTAATTTCCTAAAATCCTTTGTATTTCTGTGGTATCATTTGTAACTTCTCCTCTTTCATTTCTGATTTTACTTATTTGCGTCCTCTGTCTTTTTTTCTTGATGAATCTGGTTAAAGGATTGTCAATTTTATCTTTTCAAAGAAACAGCTCCTGGATTTATTGATCCTTTGGTTAGTTTTTTAGTCTCTATATCATTTAATTCTGCTCTGACCTTGATTATTTCCTTCCTTCTACTTGCTCTGGGCTTTGTTTGTTGTTTTTTCTCTAGCTCTTGTAGATGTAGAGTTAGGTTGTTTGAGATTTTTCTATCTTCTTTAGGTAGAACGATATTGCTATGAACTTCCCTCTCAGGGCTGCCTTTGTTGTGTCCCATAGGTTTTGAGTTGTCGTGTGTTCATTTTCATTTGTTTCCTGAAACTTTTTCATTTCTTCTTTGATCTCACTGTTAATTCATTCATTATTTAATAACATGGTATTCAGTCTCCATGTATTTGAATATGTTTGAGTTTTTTCCCTGAGGTTAGTTTCTAGTTTCAGTCTATTGTGATCCAAGCACATGCTTGATATGATTTCAATTTTCTTGAAATTGTTGAGGCTTGTTTCATGTGCTATGCAGTTTATCTTTGAAAATGTTCCATGTGCATTTGAAAAGAATGAATATTTTGCTTCTTTGAGATGAAAGGTTCTGTATATATCAGTGAAGTCCATTTGATCTAGAGTGTCATTCAGTGCCACAATATCCTTGTTGATTCTTTGTTTGGAAGACCTAATCTGTTGTTGACAGTAGGGTGTTAAAATCCCCAACCATGGCTGTGTTGCTGTTGATATCTTTCTTCTTTAATTCTGTAGTTATCAGACCTCCATTCAATTCAATTTCTGATGGTTCTGAGTGATGGTTTTTCTATATTTTAGTTGTAATTTCGATGTGTTTGTAGGAGGAGGCAAGCCATATCTGCCTACACTGCTGTCTTAACTGGAAGTCTCCTTCTCGATATCTTTCTTGAAGTCCTCCAAGATTTTCCTTATATATTTAGGTGCTCCTATGTTGGGTGCATATATGTTTATAAGGGTTATATTCTCTTGTTGAACTAATCCTTTTAGTATTATGTAGTAACCTTCTTTGTCTCTTTTTATGGCCTTTGTTCTGAAATCTATTTTGTCTGATATAACTATTGTCACCTTGAGCTTTTTTCTCATGTCCATTTGGTTGGAATATTTTTTTCCATCCCTTTACTTTCAGCCTGTGTAGATCTTTTGTTCTGAGGTGGGTCTCTTATAGACAGCATATATGTGGGTCATGTTTTCTTATCCATTCAGCTACCATATGTCTTTTGATTGGAGCATTTAACCATTTGCATTTAAGGTTATTATTGATAGGTGCTTATTCATTACCATTTTTTCATACCTATGTTCCCTTCTCTCTCTCTTCCCACCCCTTCTTTTTCTTCTTCTTCCTTCTAGAAATCCCATTAGCACCTCTTGCAATGTGGTGTTGGTGAAGACATACTCTTTTAGCTTTCTTTTTGTCTAGGAAGCTCTTTATTTCACCTTTCATTTTAAATGGAACCCTTGCTGGATAGAGTAGTCTTGGGTGCAGGCCCATGCTTTTCATTATTTGGAATATTTCATGCCAATCTCTTCTGGCCTATAGTGTTTCTTTTGAGAAATCATCTGATAATAGCCCTACTGGAGCTTCCTGGTATGTTACTAGCTGTTCCTCCCTTGCTGCCTTTAAGATTCTCTCTTTGTCTTTAAATTTTGCCATTTTAATTATTGTGTGTATTGGTGTGGGCCCCTTCTGATTCATCTTGATTGGGACCTTTTGTGCTACCTGAACTTGTGTGACTTCTTCCTTCACCCAAGTTAGGGAATTTTTCTGTCATTTTTTTTTCAAACACCTTTTCCACTGCTTGCTCCTTTTCTTCTCCTTCTGGTATTCCTATGATGCAAATATTGTAGTTTCATGTTGTCCTGAAGCTCCCTTAAAGTATCCTCATTCTTTTTGAGTCTTTATTTTTTGTTTTGTTTTGTTACTCTGACAGGATATTTTTTCCTGCTTTGTCTTGCAGATCACTGATTCAGTCCTCTGCTTCATCTAGCCTGTTTTTAATCTGTCCTAGTGTATTCTTCATTTCAGATATTGTGTTCTTTATTTATTCCTGGTTCTTATTCATAGTTTCTATGTTCTTTTTCATGCTACTGTAGTTCCTACTAAGTTCCTTGTAGCTTTCATAAACTTCCTTGTTGTTCTCACTGAGTTCCTTTAACAAACTTATAACCATCATTTTGAACTCTATGTCTGATAGATTGCTTGCCTCAATTTCATTTAGCTGTTTTTCTAGGGATTCCTTCTTTTCTTTCAGTTGGGGGTTATTTCTTTGTCTCCCCATTTTAGGTGACTCTTTTTTTGTTTCTGTGTCTCAGATTGCTCTACTTTGACTGCCTGTCTTCATGGGGTGGCCTTCTGTTGGACTCAGTGGTATAGTCTCTTTAATCACCTGACATGGATGCTTAGGGATGCCCTTTATTCAACTTATGTGGGCTCTCTTGTTGTACTTGGGCTTTGATACTGATGGCTCATTCATTGGTGGGTCCTCCCCTTTGGCTGTCTACTGGGAGTCACAACCCCTACCACATCTTGTATGCTGTTGTACAGGTGCTGGTTAACAAAGCAATACCACGCAGAAAGCCAAACCCACACCAGCAATATTAACTGCAAATAAACAAAGATTAATAAAAGTGGAAAGAGATTAATAATATTATCAGATAGAAAAAAAGAATATGAAATGACTAAAGGAGAGAAAAATTATTTTGGGAGAGAAGAGGGAGGAGAAATAAAAAGAGGAGGGAATAGAAACAAGATGAAGAAAGGGAGAAAATAAAATTTAAAACATAAGTAAAAGGGAGAAGGGTGATGGCAAAATGAAGAAAAGGGAAGAGTATAATATGATGTTTGAAATAAAATTACAAAAATTTTGAACCAGTGGGGGAAAAATTACAGAAAAACCATAACTGGATCAATAATGACCTATGAGCAAAGATTAATTAAGGAAGAAAGAGAATAAGAATATTATAAGGAAGAGAAAAGAGAACATGAGATGTCTACAGTAAGGAAAAACTATTTTGAGAGGATAGAAGGAGAAGAAATAATAAGAGTAAGGAATAGAATCTAGGCTAAGAGCAAGGAAAAAAAATAAAACCCAAACTAAGTAAGCAAGGGAAGGAGGAAGGCAAAATGGAATAAGACAGGGAGAGAGTGACCTATGACATTTGAAATTGAAAAATAGTGAAAAAACAGGAATACAATTGAAGGGAAAACAGCAATAACCACAATATCCATGCCAAACAAGCCACAGTTTATAAAGGTGGAAAGAAAATAAGAGTATTATAAAAAGAGGAAAAGAATGTGAGCTGACTAGAGGAAGGGAGAGTGATTTTGAGAGGATAGAAGGAGGAGAAATAGTAAGAGTGAGGAACAGGAACAAGGTGTAGGGAGGGAGTAAATAAAATTTACAATGAAAATAAGAAAGGGCAGGAAGAAGGCAAAATGGAGTAAGACAAAGGAAGGTTACAATATAATATTTGAAATAAAAATAAGATTAAAAATATGTAAAAATCTAAATAAAAAAGAATGAAAAATAAAAGATAAAATAGTGAATTAGTTGGAATACAGTTGAAGAAAACAAAGAAATGTTAAAAGACACACAAAAGAGAAAAATAATGCAAATTCTGGACAAGAACGAGGTGGAATTTGTCTCGGCAGAGTTCAACATCTGCCTTCTGTCTTCTCCTTTGAGATCCGCCTCTGGCTTTGTATCAGCTGAAGGTCCAGGGGTGGATCATCCAACTTCTGGTAGCACTGCATGTACTGCCTTCACCTGCCTCTAGAGGGGCCTTCTATTTTGATCAGGAGGATGGGACCCTTGGTTTTCCCCTGAGAGGCGCTGTTCAGTCTTCTGGTAAAATTGTGGTTGTGTTTCCCCTGCCTTTGTGCCACCCATCATGGTCTTTCTCAGCTTGTTTCCAATAATGTATAGCTTCTGATGAACTAGCAATCTGTTTCAAAGAAGGGGCCAATCTGTGTAAGAGGGTCAATTCTTTCCTGCTTGGCGCTTTTGGCAGCTCTGTGTGAGAGACAAGTCTAGGCAGAGCTCTGATTCCCCTTTGCTGCCCCAATTTCTGATCTCCCTGCCTTGGGGGCCTCAGTGGAATAGGACCCTAAGAATTAGTGTATTTTGTTTTCCTGAGAGAAGTTCAAAATGAGTCTATTTGGAGATTCTATTGCCTTTCTCCTACAGATATGCACCCTGCAGGGGTTCTTGAGCCTGTCCTGAGAGCTTCCCCGTTGGATGCATTGGACGTGGTACTTGCAGTCCTTCAGGAGATGGGGGCTGGGTACAACCTTTGGCCCAGAGATTTGAATTCTGTTTCAGCCTGGCTAAAAATAATCTGAGGCACTCAACTCTTGCCCATCTAATTCCCAGCCCACTGCCCTCACAGTAGACATAGTCCCAAACTCTGTTTTGCATAGCCCCTGGCTTGCTAGCTGCACTAGGCTGGGGCCAGAAATCTGTTTGCTGTGCAATTATCTGATCTCCCTGCCCATCTGTAGTCAGTGGGAACAAACCACACTTTCAGTTTTGTCCCTTTGTTGGCAGGGCAGCTGTACACAGAGTCCCTGCCCAGCACACTTCAGCTCCCCATTTAAAAAGTCTCTTTGTGGCACACCCACTGCAGCAGCAAGTCACTGTCCAGCTTTCCAAGCAGGCCCCTTCTCCAGAAAGCCAGAAGTCTCTTGGGGGTATGGCTGACTGCATCCAGCGTCCACCCAACCCAGGTGCAGATAAGAGTCCCTCTCTCTCTCTGGCACTCTCCAAGTTGGCACTTGACACTACAGCCACAGACATGCTGCTTGCTGTTTGTGTGTCCTGGGTCTCCCTGACCTCGCACATCCTCCCAAGTCACTCTGGGAAAGGGTTTGTGGACTTCAGTCCCGGAGACCTGGGAGGAAAGGGAGCCACAAAGCTCCAATTTATAACCCATCTCTGCTGCTACAGGTACCGCATACAAAGTATTTCCCTTTCAACTTATAAAATCTCTTTACCACCCACTGTGAAGCATCTTCTGTACTTCTTGGCTCAAAACCTCATATCAGCTAAGATGCCATGTTCATGTGGGACCCAGATGATTGTTCACGTTATTTGTCTGAAGATCAGCCGAGAATCCTAGTTGGGGCAAAAGCAAGTGGACTCAGCTTCCACTTCTTCACCACCATCTTCAAACCGCACTTCAACACTTTTTCTCAAATCGAGATTCTAGATCAGTGATGTCCAACATACTACTGCCTGTGGGCCGCATGCATCCCAGGGTGGCTATGAATGCAACCCAATGCAGCATCATAAATTTACTTAAAACATTATGAAATTTTTTTGTGATTACATGTTGCAATGTGTTTAACGTGTGGCCCAAGACAACTCTTCCTCCAGTGTGACCCAGAGACATCAAAAGGTTGGACACCCTGTCTAGGTCTTTTCCCAACTTTTAGCCCTCTAAGAACAAGGAGAAACTGTTGCTTTCAGTCTCATCTTCTCTTTTGAAATCACTGTACCCAAATTATGGTGCTACACTCCATGTTTTCAGCTTTCAGGTAATAAAAAAAAGACAATCAGGTATCTAACTAATCAGTGTATATTAAGCATTTCCATTATATGTTTTGCCCCTGTATGCCATTTTTGAGGGATTATTTAGTTCATACTGTCAAGAATGTGGAGGAGGGCATCACACGTGCATGGTATATTTATGTCTGTGGCTAAATATGGAAACCCAAGGGGGAAAAAAAACAAACAACAGAGGTAGGCAGAACCAGAAGCAGAAAACAGGGGGGGAAATGTAGATTACAAATATACAACAGAGAAATAGGGAAAAGGAAAGGTCAACAACATTTATTGATCACTTTCTATTTACAAACACTATGGCTAGAGTTTTAACTATGCTAAACAGAGAACACAGCCAGTAAAGCCACATGAATACGGAGGACAAGAAGATGTAAAGGTTCTCCTCTGCTCTCCTTTTCCTTTATTCACGCTTTGTGGGGTTTATGTTTGCTTTTTCTTCACTGTCTTACTGCATTCAGGCTGCTGTAACAGAAGCCATAAATGGGGTGGCTTATAAACAAAGCACATTTATTTCTCACAGTTCTGAGGCTGATAAGTCCAAGATCAGACACCAGCAGATGTAATGTCTGGTGAGGGCCTGCTTTCTGGTTTGTAGATGGCCATCTTCTCTCTGTGACTTCACATGAGGGAAGGAGCCAGGAATCTCTCTATGGTCTCATTTATAGGGGCGCTAATTTCATCCATGAAAACTCTACCTTTACTAATCACCTACTAAAGACCCCACCTACAAATATTATCACATAGGTTTTAACATGAATTTGGAGGGGATACAAAAATTCAATCTGTAACAGCAGCTCTTTACATGGCTAGAACGTCCTCATCTTTTCATTTTTAGCTTAAAGATTACTACCTCAACAGAAAGGCCTTCCTTGATCATCCTGATTTGTAGGACCCTCTGATCACCCTGCTTATTTGCATTAAGTATAATTAAAACACTTAGGATTATTTTATTTATTAATTTCAGATGTGAGGGCAGGCACCATGCCTGTCTTATCTATTGCCTGCCCAAGGTCTAGCACAGTGCCTACTGTAGAGTAAGGGCACAATAAATATCTGTTGAGTAAATAAATGACTGATATTGTCTCGTGTTGTAACTCTGGTAACATGTCTGTCTTTTCATCCATAGGAAGTTTATTGAGGGCAAAGGCAATTTCTCTGACTTTTTGTTGAATCAATGATTGGGTGTTGGCTGCCATACCTGTCCACATTTTATCACCTTTTTGTTGAATAAAATGTGGTTTAACAACAGCAATCTACTATTTGGTCAATAAAATAAAATCTTCTTAACTCCGATGATACACTATATTATGTATATTAATGCATTGATATAATGTTATGAGTCAAGGTAAAAATATGATGGAGAGTATTGTGGAGTAAGAAAGGCAGGAAGGAGGAGTTAAGGAAGGAAGGAGAATGGTGCAGTGAATAAAGCTGTGACATAACCATAGGCCAGAGGTTCCTGGATTCTTAGCATACAAATACCTTTAGTGATCCAATAATTTTGATTAAGGACCCTAGACCAAAAGAAATACCTGACAGTTCCATTTTTTAAGTAATTAGATTCAAATAATGTAGTATATATCCATGCCCTACTTAGTGGTCATTGGAAAATAATGCACATAAATTAAGAGAACATAATATTTTTATTTCATTTTTAAATAACCAAAATTACTTACTAAAGGAATGTGTGCACCTGTTGAACACCACCCACCTTCCCAAACCTTGGAATCATGTAGACACTGCCACTCTAATTTCTGGTTTACATTTATTTTCGGGGGGCCCTTGTTTGATCACAGCAACCACCAAAAACCCAGCCTCACAAACATTGCCATCAAAAGGAATATGTAATCTCATGTTGAAACTGAGAGCTGCCTGGATGGAGGTAGCAGTTCACACAATATCTGATGTATGTCAAATATTGTTTTGTTTCCTCAAAGATTTGAAATAATCTATGTATCCCTGTGACTCAGCAACAGCACCATAGGTGCCTCAGAGCACAGTTTGGGAACAAGAAGTTCTTTGAAGTCTAGCAGACACTAGTTCAAGTATTAACTCTGTCTTGTTTTCACTGTGTGACCTTGACAAGTCACTGACACCTTTCTGAGCCTTGATTTCTTTATCTTAAAAATACAGAAAATATTATATGATGTCTCAATTTCCCATAACCTTGCACACAAGCATCTATGTTGAGTTGAATTATAAGTGCTTTTTTGTATTTGGAGAAGGTACAACACTTGACTTTTACTTGGGAATTCATTACATGAATCTGCTGCTTTTGTATATGTTCAAAGTTCAATAATATAATAGGTCAAATAAAGTAATGGGAAAAAGAGAGGAAAAATAGAGATAATAATAACACTCAAAGTTTTGTGGAAATGAAATCGGATGAAAACAAGTATTTGCATCCAGCCCAAGCACAGTCCTTTTTGGCACAGAGGAAAGGTACAGTAAATGATGGCCTCCCCTCCATGAGAAAATGAGGTGTTAATCTTGCTCCACCCTCTTTTACTCCTCCTGTGAGTCACTACCTTGCGTTACAGAAAACTCACTGAATACCTGTTTGCCATGTCACGTTCCTAAAGATTCTGCACTTTTCCTCTGTTAGGAAACTCAGTCTAATTTTTTTCTATAGAGGAACCGCATCTTTCTCCTGTTAACAGAAAATAGTCAATTACCCTTGAAATGTCCTTAAAAGTTTTTATTCATAACTAGGCCTATTCTCTCAAAAATTCACACACAAGCTTTTTTTTCCCCTTGGACTTCTTCCTTAGGCTCACTTTCACTACAGCAGTAGCAGCCAAGGATTAGTTTGAATGGCGAAATGTGTTTAAAAAAAGGGAAAAAAATTTTTACCTTTTTGTTCCCCTCCACTTCTGTCTTCTCATCAGGAGGAAATAATGGGACTTCCATTAAATTCTATTTCCTACCAATAAGTTCACCCACATTTCCAACATGAACTTAATTCCTTCAGCCTCTGAAGAATTTATAGAGAAAAGGTTAATAATTAATGTTTTTCTGTTGGACAGTTAACTTTGTTCTGTGAAGTGCACTTGAGAAATGAGCTTTTCTTAGGGTATATAATATATCATACAGAGCATCACACAGGAGATCTTCAAGTAAAACAGATCCCAGTTCAAATCCTGGCTCTACCACTTTTGAGGTTTGTGACTTGGATTTATTTTATGTCTTGGAGACATCATTTTCTTATCTGTAAAACAAAGATAATAATAATAAATAACCTTAAAATAATAAATAATAAAAATCATGTTATTTAAATGATTAATAGGAATAACATAAAAGGTTTAGCATAGTAGCACAGTAGCAGACATGTAATAGTTTCTCTATACCTGATGCCCATCATCATCATCATCGTCATTTTGTTCATAAAC
>VMDR010024496.1:0-14992 GCA_007922815.1 Macrotus californicus | reverse complement strand
GGGAAGTTCTCCTTCATTATTTGTTCAAATAAGTTTTCCATTTCTTGTTCTTCATCTTCTCCTTCTGGCACCCCTATGATTTGAATATTTGAATGTTTAAAGTTGTCCTGGAGGTTCCTAAGCCTCTCCTCATTTTCTTGAATTCTTGTTTCTTTACTTTGTCCTGGTTGAATGTTTATTTCTTCCTTCTGGTCCAAACTATTGATTTGAGTCCTGGTTTCCTTCCCATCACTGTTGGTTCCCTGTACATTTTCCTTTATTTCACTTAGCATAGCCTTCATTTTTCCATCTAATATGTGACCATACTCAACCAATTCTGTGAGCATCCTGATTACCAGTGTTTTGAACTGTGCATCTGATAAGTTGGCTAGATCTTCATTGCTTAGCTGTATTTTTTCTGGAGCTTTGATCTCTTCTTTCATTTGGGCCATGTTTTTTTGTCTCAGCGCACCTGTTACGTAGTAAGGGGCGGAGCCTTAGGTATTTGCCAAGGCAGGGCAACCCACGTCGCTGCGCTGTGATGCTGTACGTGGGGGAGGGATCTGAGAGGGAACAGTGCTGCTGGCTCCGCTCTCTGCTGGTTTTCAGTCACTTCCCCCGCTACTCACAAGCAAATTGGGCTCTTCTGGTGCTGATTCCCAGGTGGGTGGGCTTGTGTACATTCTAGGACCCTGTGGGTCTCTCCAATGGACTCTCCTGTGAGGCTGGGAGTCTCTCCCGCTGCCACCTCAACCCCCACAGGTGTTTTCAGTCAGAGGTTTGAGGCCTTATTTCCGCACGCTGGAACTCTGGGTTGTGGGTCCGTCTCACTCCCCAGTTGTCCCTCCTGGTTTATCCGCATGTGGGTGTAGGACCGCCTGCTCTGCCAGCTGCCGCCTCGCCTGCCTCAGCCCTCCAGCTGCCGCCTTATGGTGAGTCCTCTCCGCCCCTCCCACCGGTCTAGATGAATGTTTCTTCTGTAACTCCTTGTTTGTTGGACTTCCATACAGTTCAATTTTCTGGCAGTTCTGGTTAATTTTTTTTTAGGTTTTTATTTATTCATTTTTAGAGAGAGGAGAAGAGAAGGAGAGAGGGAGAGAAACATCAATGTGTGGTTGCCTCTCACACACCCCGTACTGGGGACCTGGCCCACAACCCAGGCACATGCCCTGACTGGGAATCAAACTCGTGACCCTTTGGTTCACAGCCCATGCTCAATCTACTGAGCCACACCAGCCAGGGCTAATTTTTGTTTTTATATTTGTTGTTGTCCTTTTTTTTGGTTGTGCAAGGAGGCAAAGTGTGTCTACCTATGCCTCCATCTTGGCCGGAAGTCTAAATTTTATTTTTCAATTACCGTTGACATTCAATATTATTTTGTATTAGTTTCAGGTGTATGGCATAGTGGTTAGACAGTTGGGTACTTTACAAAGTGATCCCCCTGGCACCATACATAGATATTACAATACTAGTGACTCTATTCCCTATGCTGTACATTACATCCCGTGACTATTTTGTAACTACCAATCTTTACTTCTTAATCCCTTCCTTTTCAGCCCAACCCCCCTCAAATCCCCTCCCCTCTGGCACCCATCAGTCTGTTCTATTCATCTATGGGTCTGTTTCTTTATAGATAAAATATTGAGGGACGTTATGCTGTTGACACATTGCAGCTCCACACCAGGCTGTTTAGAAATGCACTCCCTCCCTTCTCTGCTGCCTGCCCCTCACTTTGCTCATTTCTTACAATTTCTAGAGAACTGGCCTCCCTTGAAGGTCAGCTCTTTTACACATGACTGATACCAAAGAACATTTCATTGTTAGTTAAACAAATACTGTTTACAATAATTGTGGGTAAGAACTGATAAGGAGGATCTGAGAATATCCCAAATGGATCTGGAATGGCAAAACATAGCTGAGGTAAAATGGGGTCGGTGGTGCTGTGTTCTCAGGCTAGCTTAGGCAGCCCTCAAGTCCACCCCACTCAATGGCTGTGCGTGTGGAATTGGGGAACAGTTAGGTTGATGTCTCTTGCTCCTCCAGACCATTTGGCTCCCCTCCCTCTGCTGTCCTCCCTGGAGACTGACCTCTATGGACTACCCTACCAGGGTCTCCTTGTCCTCTGGCTTTCCACTGTTTCGGTTAACAAGACGCCTCAGCAGTTGATGGGGGCGGGGTGAGAAAAGTGGGGTCAGCATCTTTGTTCCTCTGCTTCCTTCTCGAGATGCTGCTGTGGGCTTCCTCTGTCCCTCACAAAATGTCCTCTTCTCCAAAGGCAACCTTCTCCAGGGACCCCCTGCTTCCACATTCAAATGACCACTCTCCTGGCTGTCTGTCCAGGCCTGGAGGTAGTGATTGCCCCTTGGCTGTTCTTTTCCTCTGTGCCACTTCCTGTGGTTCCCCTAAACCTGACCCACACTATTTTCACAGAGTCCTTTTGTAAATAAGCCCTGCTGGAATTACCTTGATTTGGGTATAATGGGTTTGGTCCCTGACTGACATCTTATTCATCTTATGCACCTAGTACAGTGCCAAGCAACAGCACGTGGATGGTAACTATTTATGAAATAAATGAAAGATCTCAATAACTCTTTCTGACAGCATCTGTATGATTCTGTTATTTCCCATGCCAACTACACACCACGACATGGGAAAGTCACTGAAACACACACACACACACACACACACACACACACACACACACACACGCACTGCTGCCACCTAGGGGTGGCTCTGGGGAGCAGGCACTTCCTTCAAAGCCACTGCAAATAAACACATACTCTAACTGAAAATATGTGCTTTTATGCAAATGCAGCTTCAACTCCAACCCTGTCTTCCTGATCACCAGACTGCCTTCTTAAGCCCCTCTAGCTAGGGAACCCACAGCTCCCTCTGCACATGCGCACACATACATGCTCCCCATCTTGCCAAATGGAATGGATTCTGTCTCTTCCTCAGAGTGGTAACCTCAGAGTGTTGGAAGATTCCAGAGAGAGTAAGGTCTGCAGGATAAGTGCTCTGGGAAGCACATCTGTTCATCTAACCCCATACAGAAGTTTCCTATCTAGATCATTTGCCAGCAGGAGTCAGGCCCAGAGGTGAGCTCCACAGAGGGCGGCGTGGAAGCCTCAGGCTTTCTCACCTGTGCTTCAGGGTCCTCTGGTTCCTGAACTGGCTCCTGCAACGGACCTGGGCATTTGGTGAACCAAATGGCACAGGGAGAACTCAACACCCCCTCCAAAATAATAACCCAGCTTTTCTTTCCTTGAGATTTTGAGAGGGAGGGGAACATCTATTCGTTTCTGTCCAACTGTGACCTAGGACTGAACTATAATTTTTGCATGTCACCCACACAGCAGATGACAGTGAATGAGATTAAACAGTCGCCTGGTACTAGGAGCAGGGGAGAAATCATAGCCAAACTGGTTTCTCTTCCACCAGTTTGCCTCTTTCAAATCCACTCAGCATGCTGCTGCCAGAATATATTTTTATTCTTTCTTGTTTTTAAAAAAAATTTTTTATCCTCACCTGGGACATTTTTTTATTGATTTGAGAGAGAGAGAAAAGAAAGGAGAGAGAGACAGAGACATTGATGTGAGAGAGAAACATCGATTGGCTACTTTTTCGTAAGCGTCCCAATCAGGGATTGAACCTGCAACCTGGGCATGTGCCCTGACTGGGAATCAAACCCACGACCTTTCAGTTTACACGATGATGTTCCAACCAACTGAGCCACAGAAGCCCAGGCCAGGATATATTTTTAAACACAAATTTGGCTTTCTCTCCTTGCTCAATGACATCTTCTCTATCTATAGGTAGAAATCCATTTTTTTTTCTTTTGTAACACAGTCCTTGCCTAGATTTATAGCCTCTTTCAATTTGTCTGCCCCTTCTATCACCCCCAGCCACCCTGGCTGAGACCATACACACAGCTCCCCTATGCTCCATCAATCATAAGCTGATAATAGCTCTCCAACACGTTGTTTCCTCTGTTCCTCTACCTGAAAAGTCTTTCTCTTATTTCTGCCCACTTGCTTACCTTCAATAAGAAACATAATTCATCTTCAAAGCTGAGTCAGACACTATTTCCTCTGTGACAGTGCTTCCCAAAGTTCCATGTGTGTAGGATCCTGTGGATCTTGTTAAAATGTAGAGTCTTATTCAGTGGGTCTCAGGGCGAAGCTGTGTAACTTGCGTGTCTCACAATCTGCTCTTGCTGCTGGTGCTGGTGCAGGGACCGCGCTTTGAGTAGCAAGTGACCCAACCTTCCTCTATTAAAAGTGAGATGCCATCAGATTTTCTGAGCTCTTCTTTTCTTCGACCATATTTCTGTTGTTGCTCTAATTGCTGTATTGTGTATACTTTTACTTGTGTATATGTCTCCTTTCCCAATCACACCTGCAGTTTCTTAAAGGGAAAGAGTCTGCCTTTGTTCCCCTTTGTTTCTGTAGCACTCAGCACGGCGTGTCATAGGGACCCAGGAAGCATTTGATATTTACCTGTCGAACAAATGTTGAAGCATGTCTGTGGGGCATGAAACTGTGTAGGTGTTTTTATTTAAGGAATATTTGAGGTTGACATGTGGACAAACATGAAACTCAGGTCACACACACTATAGTTATTAAAATGGGCAGCTTTATTTGCTGGACCTAACCTTTAACTTTGTGTGCTTTATGAAGGGTAAGAGACGTTTGTACTATTTTTATTGTGAATGCCAGCAATGACTGTACACTAATAAATATCCCATCTATGCATATATAAATACATAGTCTCAAAAGGTACAAAAGGCAAAAACTATAGAATGCATTAAGAACGAAAACCTTGTATAAGGGAATTCCCTGTGAACATGTGGCACCGTTTTCAAAATGATTTAAAAAACAAAACAAAACAGGCCGGAAGCCTATTTTGCAGGCTAGGAAAATAGGAGGGAAACTATCTACCTGTGTTTAGCCAAGACCGCTATGAGTCTGCACTTGGACAAGGTAATGACATGTGAGGGGGCTCTCCTAAACCGGACCACAAAAGAAATCAGTCCATTCCGATGTTTTCCTTCTAGGCTGGATGTTCCAGAAATTATCTCTAATTCAGGATTCCAAAAGAGAATGTACAAAATGCCAGCAAGTACAGAGGGATGATTTTGGATAAATCGAATGAGATCATCTTCTGAATGACAGAGTTTTATCTTGGGGCCTCCAGTTTCACAATAATTACAGTTACAGGTTATGCATCTGGGTCTCCAGCCAATCAAAATACCACTTGGTTTAGAAAGAGCTGATCACAGCACCACCCAACAATCCCTCTGTAGGAAAACTAACTCTCTCTTACAGCAGGGAATATCCATGCCTACAAAGTGTTCAAGACTGCAGCCAGTTCAAAGTTGGAATAAAGAAAGCCTTCTATTTACTTCTGCAGGAGAATCTTCCCAAGCTGCTTTGAAGCCCACCTAAATGGCTTCATGCGACATGATTCTGCTAGGCTGAGTGAATTAAAGGGTTAATTGACTAAGTCCAAACTCATTACCTCTGACAAAGGGGAGGCTACAGATGAGGAAGGAGAAGACCCTATTCTAAGTGGGGCGGCCAAAGTGCCAACCACAGAGGTCTATGCAGGAGCAGCATTAGTTTCTGGGGCTGCTTTGTTGATGTCTTTATTGGCTTTCTTTCCCTTTTCCCTCTGCTGTATTTATTTCCTCTGCAATCAATTCCTTTTGTCCTTGGTAAAAGGTGAGGTGGAATAGGAATAAAGAAACTGGTACTGGAGTCAGACACATGTGAGCTAGAATCCTGGGCTTAATTCCTAGCTCTGCCACTTTCGGCTGGTGTCCTGGCTTTTGAAAGCCTCAGTTTTACAATCTGTAAAATGAGAATAGTAATACTAACTCCCCAGGTTGGTGTGAACTCAGGATAAACTGCAGGGAAGTCTTGTAGCTCGGGACATATACTCACTTTGCATATTTCAGTGCTCAGTCAACAGTAGTCAACACTGTGCACTGAGGAGCACCCCACTTAGTGCCTGGCTCAGTTTCCATCCAGATGGTTTGAATAAATACAGACCCCTTGTTTCTCTCTCAGAATTTTTGGAGGCTGAAAGTCTCATCCTTAAAGCTGCAAATCTATGTAGTTTAAACAAGCTTCAATTTCTTTGCAAGGCCACACCGCTCAACACAATGCTGCCCTCTGTTGTTGATGGGAGAATGCAGGGAGAGGGCTGATTCCTGGAGGTGGGGGGTGGCAGGGGACATAATGAAGGAGTTCTCAGTCAGAGTTTGTGTTCAGAAGCAACCATTTCCTCCTAGGATGCCCGCAGAAGCGTTCTGTACAGAAGGGGAGGCATAGTCACCTGCCTGGCTTGGTACTAGAGGTGAGCATCAGTGTGATAACAACCTAAGGTCTTTCTCTGTACCACTTGGTTCCCTACCATCAGATGCCCTCTTTCTGTCCAGACACCAGATACCCAGGGCTCCAACTGTGGCGTCGGAACTATTCACTCAAGTCCATAATGCTCCCTTCAAGGAGAAAGGTGGCAGTGTGCTCTGAGTTAAGCCTCACCACGCTGCTTCTCAGGATATCCGGCCTCTGAGGTGAGCAGCTGCTCCTTTGTCGTCTGTGGCCGGAAGCTGTGGCCAACAGCATCACGACAGAGGAGCTTACTCTTTCAGAACTTCCCCATTCTCCTTGATAGGGAGTCATGCTCCTTGGTCTCCTTGCCCCATCCCCTGGGATTTTATGTTGCCAGGTCAAATGAAAAGTCCCTTGACCATTAACCTTGGATCCATATTTAAAATAACAATAAAAATAACAATCCAGGGTCCTACCCTGTCTCTCTCTCTAAGAAGAAGTGTAAGAAATGTTGCCAGAAAGCTGTCAGATTGAGTTTTGTGCGCCACCCGAGATAAGAGGCTGGTGGGAGGGTGGAGAGAGGCATGGCCGCTGCTCTGGCCCTGCCCTCACTTCATGGGCTGAGCCTCGTGCCCGTGGCTGAGTGCCAGCCTCCATGGCAGCCAGGGACTGGCACTGCAGGCAAGCTGCCTCTGGGAAGTCCTGGGCTGGTGGCGGCTTTTAATGCTCTTTGGAGGGAGGGTTTCTTCCCCCGCTCAGGATCTGCAGCTGAGTCTGCTAAAGTCCCGATTCTGCAATTTCACCCAGTTGACTCAGGAGTCTGGAGAAAGGTGGCCGGTCTTCTGGTTTCTAGAGAGGGAAGAAAAGAGCTCTGAGTTCCTTGAACTTGTGTGTCCTAGCCAATTCCAAAAGAACACTAGAATTCAATAGCAGTGCCCTCTGCTGATTTTAAATATTAAAATATGATGCTAGACCAATTGGACATCTAGATGCAATACAGTGATTTTAGACATAGACCTTATACCCTTCACGAAAATTAACTCAAAAAGATCATAGACCTAAGTGTATGATGAAAAACTGATAAAATTCGAGAAGGTAACATAGGAGAAAATCTGGGTGACTTTGGGTTTGTCAGTGAGTTTTTAGATACAACATCAAAAACCTGATTCATAAATGAAAAAAATTGATGTTGAACTTTGTTATAATTCAAAATATCCACCTGTAAAAGACACTGTTAAGAGAATGAAAAGACAAGCCATTGGCTGGGAGAAAATAAATTTAAAACATATCTAATAAAGGTCTTATATCCAAAATATACAAAGACCTCTTAAAACTTAAAAGCAAGAAAACAACCTGATTTAAAAATGGACAAAAGATCTCAATAGACACCTCCTTAAAGAAGATATGTGAACAGCAAGTAAATGAAAAGATGGTCAACATCGTATGTCATTAGGGAATTGCAAATTAAAACAAGATACCACTTGTTTTAGAGATACCACTACCTACCTATTAGAATGGCTAAAATCCAGAACACTGACAATACCAAATGCTGGTGAGGACATGGAGCAAAAACAGCTCTCCCTGCTGGTGAGATGCCAAATGGTACAACCACTTTGGAAGGCAGTCTGGTAGTTTCTTACAATGCTACACCTAGTGTTATCATATGATCCAGTAATCACACTTCTGGATATTTACCCAGTTTGAGCTGAAATTAATGTCCATACAAAAACCTGCATACAAAAGCTTATAACAGCTTTATTCATGATTGCCCAAAACTGGAAGCAACCAAGATATCCGTCAGTAGGTACGTGAGTAAACAAATGGGTATATCCATACAATGAAATAGTATTCAGTGATAAAAAGACATGAGCTATCAAGCCACAAAAAGACATGGAGGAATCTTAAACGCATAATGCTAAGTGAAAGAATTCAATCTGAAAAGGCTGCCTACTACACGATTCCAACTATGACATTCTAGAAATGGAACTTGGACAATAAAATGATCAAGAGTTGCTGGGGGTTTGGGGAGAAGCAGAGAAGGAAAAATTAGTATAGGTGAAGCCTGGTGGATTTAAGGGCAGTGAAACTATTGTGTGTGATACTGTCATGATAGAAACATGTCACACATCTGTCAAAGAACAATACGACATACTGCACTGATGCAAAATGTTATTCACAGGGGAGGGGGACATGTGGGTGCTCTGTAGTATTTGCTCAATTTTTCTGTGCATCTAAAACTTCTAAAGAGTAACATTTGTTAAGTTAAAAAAAGAAAGAAGGGTTAAATAAAGTCAGCTGTCATAATTGCCCTTGTGAAGTGGACTAGATTGGCTCTGTGCCCTTGTTTGTTTGTTTGCTTCTAATTATAAAAGATTGATGAACTTACATCTATGAACTTACAAATCAAGCATCATTTAATTCTCTACCAGTAAGAAAGGGGAGATTTAGGGAATTGTCTAAGGGCAAAGCTGAGACAAAACCCAATTATTCTGTAGTTTTTCAATTCTACCTTTTTACCCTTCGATGATCTGAGTTTGTCTTGACTCCCTATTTCAGCAACTTTCAACTTTGGTTGAAACTCGCAATTTCCTAACTCACAAAGGACATCTGAGACTCGTGCTGACGTGGTTCAAGGCACAGCCTGCAACTCAAGCGTGGGAGATAACTGAGAGTCGTTGGATTCCCTTTCTGAATTGTTGAATGAATAAAATGAACTCCAAGTCATTTTAATATTTTCACAGCACAAGTCACTTCTGATCCCCAATTTATACAACTAAGTTTACATTCAGTGCTTTTACGATGTTACACGAATGGCTTTTCTTTTCTCAAAAAAACATTGACATAGCTTCACCCCATTTTTCTCTCACCATATATTGATGGCTTGTGACATTATGTAGCAAATCAATTATATTTAAGGTCACTGCCAGATCTTTTTAGGGATGGGGAACCTCTCTAGTTAATAGACTCTCTAACTCACTTTCCTATTAATGTATTATATTCATCTCTGCTAACTCATCCTCTAAAGGGGTTCCTTTCTCCAGGGAAGGGGGCAGACCCTGAAGCTGTAGGTTGTAATGCAGTGGGAAACCACTTCCTTTACTGACCTCTTTCCAGCAATGATTCATGATCTGGTAGATATTCGAGGAGGCCAGCCGGGGCTTGTATAAGCGAAATCCAGTAGTGATGTCTTCCACCACCTCCGAGTTGCTTCGGTTTTCATACGGGATTTTGCCTTCGCTGAAGACTTCCCACATCAGCACACCTACAAAAAATGGAGAGTGCAGCACAGCTAAGGATAATGTTCACAAATAGCAAACAAACAAATGTACCTCTAGAAATCACAGACTTCTTGACATTAAGATTCAAGTCCCTACCACCTGAGGGTTATTAGGCCTGTCCTATTTCTAAAGAAGAGAGATTTCCCAACCTTCTCAATGGTGAAGAAGTGCCAAGCTCAGCCCTTTGTTATGGCTAACTCAGATGCTACTACTAAAACTTACAGGGACATCATAAACTCAAATGTCTACACGTGATATAAATAAGTGACGTGGAGGAGGTATATGATAGGGACCAGTGAGGACTGTAGAAAGCTGAAGATCAGAAGTTCTGCCTCAGTGGGACAGCTGCAATTTGGTTCCAGCGAGGTAGGGCCCCAGGGAATGAGGGTTCGAAATGACCACATTTTCTGATTTTTCAAAAGAAGTCATATCTTCAGAGTTTTAAAATATAAACTCAATTTGATTTATAAAAAATACTGTGTAGACCAAGCAAAACACATCTTCCAGTTGTCCACTTTTTGACAAGCTCATTTAATCTCTTTTCCTCTTCCGCCCAAAGTATACCTGTCACACCCAAAACTTTAGAATGCCTAACGAAAGTGCAATGGCCTGAGGACAGCATCAAGCTCTCAGACCACCCAGGTTTCTGTTTCTCAGGCTTGTCACTTTGTCAGCCCTTCTACTCTGCTTCTATCAGCTAATTTCATCTTTGGACATTCCAGATGACACATCCTAGGCAGGGGTGGATTTTAGCTGAACCTGTTAATTATACGATGCACCAGCGAATTCCCAGGCTGACAATCCGTGGCAGAGTAAACCTCATTCAGAGTCAGAAGGAGAATGTGCCAAAGTGGTCATGGCTGCAAACATCTCTTGATGGGACAACTGGCAAGGTGCAAGTTGTCAGCTGCACCGCCCATAGAGAGGGGCCACACATCAGCCCTACCTGTCCTAGCTACACTGGAGAAAGGAGCATCTTCTGAGATTGCTCTAGTGCAATTTTATTTCTTCCAAGTTCATTCTGTAACTTAAAGTTGGCTAACAAGGTCAGAGCTAGGCCTGTTGAACAGGGGAATCATTTTAAGGAACAGTTCAGAAGGACTCAGAAGTAACAAATCACTTGGCGGTTGAAATGGATATTCTAAAATGCTGGAGAAGACTTTAAAACTAGTTATTCTCCTAAGAGATTTCATTAGTCAGCTTCTTCCTGGTTTTTACTACCAGTCAATAACCTTGGCAAACCTTCCCTTTATAGAGAATGGCAAAATCAGACTTCAACTTGTTCTTGCCTAAAGTATGATCCTTCTTGTAATTCAAATCAAAGAGATTGTCTGGTGTGTTTTTGTGAATGCTTTAGCTTAGGGTGTCATGACAAATCCAGCAAGAATATTTAGTACATCCTGCCACACCAACATCCTTCATTCTGCCTCTATTTCTACCTGTTAGAATTCTAATTTCCTCTCATGGCTTGCCAACTTCATCACCTACCGTTCACCCCCTTTTTCTTTTTTTTGGCATGCCAAGCTTTTGCACCTGCTGGTTCCTCTGTCAGGGACACTGTTCCCTGGATCTTCGAATGGAGACAGCTCCCTCTCATCATTCAGATTTCTGCCCAAGAGTCACTTCCTCAGAGAGGCCTTCCCAGGCCACGTGATTTAAAACAGACCTTCCCTCCATCCCAATCACTCTCTATGCCATCACTTTGTTTTACTCATAGTACTTACTTATCACTACCTGACAAGTTATAGATTAGCTTGTTTACATAATCTGCCTCCTCCTGAACTTCAGCTCCAAGAGAGGTCTTCCCTGTCCTGTGTTGTGAGCACCTAGATTAGGCCCTGGCATATAGCAGATGCTCTATAAATTGTTGAATGAATGAGCACATGGTTATTGAGGATTAAGTATAGGGATATAATATTGGACAAAATTTGTCCTGGCCCTTGAGGAACTCACATTCTGATCTCCTGACTCCTCCAGCTTTTGGTCTCACAGCAGCCATCACCAGAATCCTGTGTCCACTCATTTTTACCCTCCCCCATGCCAAAGATCTTTAAGAATAAGTACAGTAATGAGGACCCCTTCATACAGACTACCAGTGGAACTCCCTCACCACCCAGAGTTCAAGGGCAAGTGGACCTGGATCACATGGGTACAGGAACCAGGATGACACTCACCAAAGGACCACACATCCGACTTGCTGCTGTAGCGACTGAAGGAGAAGACTTCCGGGGAAGCCCACTTCACTGGGAATTTGGTACCTGTGGAACTGGTATACTGATCATCAAGGACAAACCTGGAAGACAGTAGAGAGAGAATGTCTAAGCGTTCTGGGCACCTGAGCCCCATTCTTGAGGCTCTGCTGGGGGCACCATGTCCCCGTATTACCTTGTCATCCCGAAGTCCGACACTTTGATGACTTGATTTTCTCCCACTAAGCAATTTCGGGCAGCCTGGAGAAGAGACAGACCAACAAAAGGAGAGTCAGTAATTAAGGAGTCTCTCACAATTGAGGTCCTTAGTTTTTCTATGTGCTATTGTACAAGGGCACTGAGGAGCTTTTCAAATGTTAATTAAGCTTCACCAGCGCTTGCTGGGAGTTAGCTGGAATGGTGAGTGTGAGATCCTTGATCAGGATTAGTAAGGTTGGTCTTTTATCTTCATTTCTGGGATCCTAATTAGAAGAGAAATCCACAGTGTTGTTTAACCAATGATATGCTCTAATCTAATGCAAACTGATGTGATAAAAAAAATGTTAACACTATGGCTGCTGGGAAGAGAGTGTCACCCATTTGACTAAAATAGGAGTAGTTTGAGGTTGCTAATCCTCTTAGAACTATTTCTCAGTAGGTGGAGTACCTGGTGCCCAATGACTATCACAGAATGTTGCATTGGAAGACCCTTAGTGATAAAGACTCCAGTGAGTCTCAAATTTTAGCGTGCCAACAGGCAGGACATGTTCAAATAAATATTCCTGAGCCCCAACCCCCAGAGATTCTGAAGAGAGCTTTGGGATCACCCCAATATGATTCTAGCAGCTCCTGTGATAGCGCTTTGAGAAAAACTGCGTGTTTGAAAAGCTTCCCTCATTTGGCAGGAGGCCACAGAGAGGGGAAAAGAGGCTGTTGGTTTCATTTTTGAAGAATGCAGACTGAATCTCATAGGGTTAAAGTTAGAGGCGGGGCTGTGACTAGAGCCCAGATCTCATCCCAAACGGGGTAAAGGAAGAAGGAGATTGGGAAAGAAAGGCAGAGGGTCTGTGACTTGTTATTGATTAAGGCATTTCCTGTCTTGGGAGCTCTACATTTCAGGGGCCCTGCCTCCTGGGCCTGCAGGCAGCTGCCCTGCACCCTCTCACCAGGTCTCTGTGGATGACGCACGCCTCTTCCAGGTAGGCCATGCCCTCACACACGTCCAGGCACATGCCCAGCAGGGTCTCTGCAGCAAAGAGCCCCCGCTGGCTGCGCAGGTAATCCGACAGGCAGCCGTGCTCCATGAACTCAAACACGAGGCAGATGGGGGCCTGCTCCAGGCATACCCCATACAGCTGGACCAGTTTGGGGTGAGAGAGTTTCCTGGAGGAAAAAGCCAGGGGTGAGATGGTCCAAACTCAGTCTCTGCAAAATGCAACACTCCCCACCCCACGCCCAAACAAAAACAAAAATGCGTCATTTGAGCCTACACCGGAAGGATGACAAGGAGCTAGCTGGTTTATGTGACGAGATGAATGGAGGCCAGTGTGGGTGGCATGTTGTGAACCAGAGGAGAGATGGGTAGGAGATAAGATTCATGAGTGGGCAGGGCCAGACCGTGACAGGCCTTACAGACCACAGGGAGAGGGTGGTTTTATTCTTTTGCCATAGGAAGGAAGCCTTTGCTGGATTTGAGCAGGGAGCTGGCACAACGCAGCATCAGAGTGCTATGTAAAAAGCACAGCACAGGACATGCTCCCCAGGGCATCTGTGCGTACCCTTGTTTGGACCACTCACATCATGACTTCAGCCTCCTCTATGAAGTCCTCTTCTGACATAGCTCCTTCCTGAATGGTTTTGATGGCCACCTTGTCCTTGTTGAGCCAGTAGCCAAGATGCACCAATCCGAACTGCCCACTGCCAATCTCCTGCACAAAAGTGAGCTCCGAGGGGTGGATGACCCATTGCCCTGGAGAAGACAGAGGGTTTTCCAGGGCTGGTAAGCAATGGATATAAGGGATAGGGCTACCAGGAGGTTGTATAGCCCTACACAGAATGTTAGTCTGTCGTTAATATAACCTCAAAGTGGCAAATGTTGTAAGTCCTAGATCGTAGATAGATAAAGTTATCTTTTTTCCAAATAACAACATAGGATATACATTTAAATCCATGAAAAGTGTATGTGGGGAAGATTACATGGAAACAGGGGGGAGAATGGCATTAAACAAGACATTAAAGAAAGTAAATGAGAGGGTTCTTGTAAGGTCCCAGCCATTTTCTATACCTGGTTGAAATTTATTGTTGTTGTTTTTCACACAGAGCAAATTTCATTTAAGCTGATCGTGCATTCATTCATTCAGCCATCAAGAGCACCCACTATGTACACAGCACTCTGCTAGGCCTTAGCAGCGGTGGGGGCTAAGGAATTGGATTTAAAAGGACTGGGAGACAGGAGCCAGCCAGTACAGTGTCTGGTACGTGGTAGGCTCTCAATAAATGTTCAATAAACAAATAAAAGGGATGTGAGTCTCAATTTTCACACTGGGAAAGATGAGTGGGGTCATAAATTAATCTCTGATATCCCATCCACCAGGGATACACTGGGATTCTACAGTTATTAGAATAACTTCATTTTCATAAGGAGACTAAAGAGGTACTTTCCTACACTGACACTTGGTCTAGAATCACAGGCAGCTCAATGTCTACCTATGAAGCAGAGACTCAACAGAAAACAGTCCTGAGTACCTACTGTGTATCAGATATGATGCTTGTTAGGAATGGGAGCTCATAGTAAGTAAAGCATTACCATCTAACCACCTGGGTCAAAATCACCTTGGGCGCTTGTTTAAAATGCAGACTCCAGGGCCCCTCTATCAGGGATTGTTTTGGTAAGTGTTGGGGAGAGTCCAGGAGTCAATATTTTTTAAAATATATTTTATTGATTATGCTATTACAGTTGTCCTATTTCCCCCCATTTATTTCCTTCCACCCTGCACACCCAGTCCCACCCCCACCCTTAGTTCATGTCCATGGGTCGTACATATAAGTTCTTTGGCTTCTACATTTCCTATACTATTCTTAACCTCCCCCTGTCTATTTTGTACCTACCATTTATGCTTCTTAGTCCCTGTACCTTTTCCCCCATTCTTCCCCCTCCACCTCTCCACTGATAGCCCTCCATGTGACCTCCATTTCTGTGATTCTGTTC
>VMDR010024495.1:0-14995 GCA_007922815.1 Macrotus californicus | reverse complement strand
TCTATGATTTGTTTCCATAATGCTGCCTTGAAAAAGACCCAGAGAGCTTGTGAAAGAAAAAAAGCTGACTCGAGTGGAGAAGCTTGAAGAAGGGAAGGAAGAAAAAGTATTAAGGCAAGAGTTCCAAGGAGCAGACAGACCAGGTTTGAATTCCATCTCAGTCATAACTACTCATCAGGCAAGAGATTAAATCCCTCAGAACCAATTTCCTCTTTTGTCGATTGAAGGGTTGTTGGGAGAGCTAGACTTTAAAAAAAAAGGAAAGCACCTCCCTTGAGGGGGGGTGTTACTCAACAAGTTGTAACTGTTACAAAAAGGAAAGATGTCCTGAACCCGTGCTTCCCAAATTTTTTGTTCACACTTTTTTATTGTTCTTCACGTACAGTTGTCTCCATTTTTCCCCCACCACTTCCCCCACCCCAGCCATCCCCACTTCCCACCCTTGATCCTACCCCTGTTTGGCCCAAATGTTAACGCACACATGAATCACCAGGCATCTTGTTGAATGCACGTTCTGACTCAGCACAGCTGAGGCACGGTCTGAGCTTCTGCATTTCTAACAAGCTCCCAGATAATGCTGATGCCAGTTTGAAGGTTCTAGAGTCTTGGGACAATGGGAACCCTTGACAGGGAATATTTAAGAACCAATTTAACAACTGGTGTTTATTTTCAGAAGAACTGCGACTCAGAACTACAGAGAATTTGCAAGATGGAAGAGATGGCTATCCCTTAGAAGATGAAACTTAAATCCAAAATCAACTAGGCCAGTGTTTCATCAGATGAAATTTAATTACAGTTGCTCTTGCTATGCAGGGAAGCCAAACCTCAGATGGATAGATAATTGTGCATAAAAAATAAAGTGAACTTGTGGCCAAGACCCCTCATGTCTTCCTTCCCAAAGGCCCACCCAAAACAACCATCAAAAGGAAACACCCCTTATGAAAACACTGAGGCCTGAGAGCAAACCAGTTGCAAAGCTCATTCTGTGTCTTCTCCCCGACGTAGTGCTCCCCAGCCTCCGCCCATCAGGAGCACCACCTGGAGCACTTGCTTTCACCCCTAGAGCTTCCGAGAGTTCACAGGTGGGGGTGGGAGAAGCCCAGGCTTCTGTACTTCTAAACAGAAATCATTTGGGAAACCTTGCTTTACTGCGTTCATCTCCTCTCTTTTCAATTTAGAATTTATATCAGAGAAGAGTTAGCTCAACGTAGTAGACAGAGGTTCTCTTGTGAGGAGAAATGGGTGACATTCAGCAGCTCTGTAACTTTGAGCAAGTTACTCTTCTTCTTGGGTCTGAGCTTTTTCCTCATCTGTGAAAGAAGAACAATAAACGCATAAAAGCACCTACATAAGGTTGTGACAGAGACTAGGTAATGTAATGGATACGGCAGCCACTGTATACTGAATATTACAAATATTTCCTTGAGGAGATCAAAGGCAAATCCAATTTATTAGCACCACCACTTTTAATAATTATCTTCCCCTTTGCCATCAAGCTCCATCAGACTCCCCAGATCCTTCTCCTTCTGGTTGTCCCTGAGAGTAGCTCTCTGTGTCAGACAATCATAATTGGCCCCAAATGTCCACTCTCCCCTCTTGCACTGTAATGGCAGCTTTAGCTGGACATGTGGCGACCCAGAACAAACACTACATTCTCCCTGGCAGTCAGGTAAAGCCAAGAAACTACTTTTTGGTCGATGAGATGTAAACAGAAACCTATGCAGCACCTTCCAGGAACCTTTCAGAAGGAGCTTGGCATCAGCCTTTTCCTGTCTCAACCTCCTTCCCCCTTCCCATTGGCTGGAATGACAACCAGATGGCTGGAATTACAGCCACATCTTACACCACGAGGTGACCTCCGAAATGGAAGCCATACAGCAGAGCAGGAGCCCAATTCCTGGAGATTTTGTGGAGCAGAGCCTGTGTCCTGACTTTAAAGTGAGAGAGAAATTAACTTCGTGTCTAAGCCAACATTGTTCTCCAAGTGTTACAGCTGAACTGAAGTCGTTATAACTATTGTGCCCACCCGTACATCCCAGGCTTAGAAACATGTCACAGGTGGAGATCCCTGGGAAAGAGGAACTAACAGATACATTGTGCATTTTTAGCAGAAAATGAAAAATAATAGCTAATAATTATTGACTGCGTACTTTAATAGGTCCTAAGTACTTACTTCTTTGCACTCACAACAATCCCATGTATAAATAAGGAAATTTAAAAGAAATTAAGTGACTTGTGCAAGATCATAGTGCTAGAAAATGGTGAAGGAGGGATTTGAACCCAGGTCTGGATGACTCTATACACTATGTTCTTTGCTAGATGTATCCCCATGGGTGGAGACTAGGCCACACAGCACGCAAGAGAGCAGGGCACAAGTCCTGTTTTGCAAAGTCAGCAGAAGCTCTGAATTCAAACTCTAATTCACACTCTGTTATAGTGAGATTCACCAGTGAAAACGTGAAGGTCAGCTGTGTTCTAATCACTCTGTAAGGTAGTCTGGGGCAACGAGGCCACATCAGGCAAAGCTAGTTTCCCTAAAATTGAGCTCCATTTTGAGGCTTTTTGCACCTGTACAGATGCTCTATTATATATATTTTTTGCACTCTAAGAACTTAAAAATTAATTTACCTAGGATAAAACATATGACTTATTGCATTTCTAATAAGTACATATTAAATACATATATCATTTTAAGAATGATCGATTGAGGTTGTTTTGGGGTGGCAGGAAGCGGAAGGAGACTTCTAAAAGAGCAATCTGGAGCTAGAAAGTTAGAAGAATTTCCTTTTTATCAACTTCAACTCTTTACAGACTACAGAGAATGCAAAAGGCAAGGAGTGGAACTCCACAGAGAAGTCAGGGAAGAGTATTCTACTCTCAAGTTCAGACCCACATCCATGGAACCTGGAGAGGAATAGCGGGCTTTGAGTGAGCTGCACGCATCAGTTTTATCAAGAACCTCAGTGAAGGGTATCAAACAAAAATGTCTGTAAAGGATACAAAGCTTCCTGTCCACAGGAGAGCACAAAATACATCAGCCTGAAACCTCAAAAGAAGATACCTATTCCTCTACCGCCCTGTAAATTGTCACCAGTCAACCTGCTTCACCAAGACATTGTACAAGCCTGGTGCCACCTGACACCAGAAATAGAGGGCATATAACTGCCTGTGTGAATATACTAACCCAATTCAAAAGAACATTCCTGCCATAGACAAGGAGGCCAAGATCCAGACATGATCCTAAAGACAATCAAAGGTGGAGATGTCTCTGGAAAAGTCTAAGAAGACGATGTGGCTCCTGCCTCTGAGGGGGATTGCCTGCCCTTGGGGAGTCTACCACCCGCCTCAAAGGAGTTAATACTGTGGTAATAACAACTTCTGCCTGGAGTGTGCATCAGCCTCCTGGACCAGAGCTGCAGACAGAGCCAGGAAGATAGAAGCAGTGGAATGACCGCAGGAGACTTAGGGTGTCCGGCAGTGTGTGGTCCATGGGGCAGGTCTTTCAGTGCTCATAGATGGTTGGGCTCATCTGCCATTTTATGCTGAACAAACCGGGGTTTCTGAAAAACAAAGGCAACTGAGTGCATGCTTCTTGCACCCTCATACAATTTTCCAATATGCTGTGCCCTGAACGTGTTGGAGAAAGAAGGTGTTCATGAAAAGCCTCCAATGAGCTTAGAATACCAGAAGAAAAGCCACATATGTGATTGTAAGTAATAGTGGGAATTTACTACAGTCAGCTCCACTGATGGCTGATCTCCAGTCCCCTGCACGGTCTCTACGCTTCCTGCTACAGGTCTCGTAGACTGGTGGGTCACAGACTGTACCCGCAGACCCCAAGGTGCCTGCCTGGGGTTGGGGTATGTAGGTTGGGATATGGAGAGTCTTACGTTTTAAAAATGAAAAAACATCTCATTAGTTACCAATAATTTCGGTTAATAAGTTGAAAAGGTCATTCATTCTACCAATGTCTACTCTTCTGAAATAGTAATGACCTCAATAGCTGCTAAGTGGAAACATCTTCAGCTGAAGATTGTGAATCATTGAGAGAAGAAACAGCAACACTTAGTTGGCTTCCGCTCTGGCTTTCCCTCTTCGGAATACAGGCTACCTTACTCGCTGCGGGCTTCTAATTGTAAGTGCAATAATGACTTCACGTTGTTAGGTATTTTATGTACAAGAGAAAGTTGTTATTCTCTCTCTCTCCCTCCCTCCCCTAGAACATATGATTCTTAAAATACAAAACAGCATTTTCCAAGGTTTTGGGGTTTTTTTTCAGTAACCTCCAACTTATAAAGGTTTGGCTCTGGGCTAAAATACAGGGTACTTTGCCAGTACCAGTTTCACTTGTAACTGTTTTGTGTATTTCTGTTGTTTAAAAATGTCTGCGGCTGCTTCCAAATCATAAATACATAACACATTGATTTTTAAGTGTATATGTAAAGTTGTCAGCTATTGTATTTAAGGGGACACATTCATTGCACGCAAGTTATTGTTAATGTTCTGACTCAAAATGGAATTAAGCCAAACAGCATAACTTTTCTTTGGCATGGTTCTTTTAATTTTTATTTTTTTTTTTGTCTGCTTCCTAAATTTATAGCCCTGGTTGTCTTGGAAAAGATTTTATGGTTTTCACTCGTCTTGTGTTTTCAGAGCAGTGTCTGGCATTGTTGGTTCCCCCTCCCCCCCACAAAAAATGCATAGTAATGCCCTAGAAATGTCACAGAGTTGGGGGTTTGCCGGGTGACGTGCTTGATTGAGTTCGACCTGTGGCTAAACATCACCCGGACTTGATCTTTTGCCGCAGACAGGCTGGTGTTGCCGTCGGAAGACTGAGTGGAAAACGTGGTGGCGAGTGTGTGATCTGTGTGACTCCTCGGCGTGCCCCCGCACCCTGGTGCGCATGGTGACGAGTGTAACTACGCCCCGGTCAGGGGCGCTGTGTGATCTGCGGAGGCCCCGGAGTCTCCGATGCCCGTCATTGTCAGGAGGGCCCCATCCAGGAGGAGGGCAGAGATGGCTGCCCAAAGATTGTCGATTTGGGGAGCTCTAGGACAGATCTCTTCTATGAACGCAAAAAGTATGGCTTTAAGAAGAGGTGATTGGTGGGCAGCCTCTCCTCCCCTCATCTGGCTGCTGTCCTGCCAGAAAAGAGCCTACTGCTGCCATCAGAAGGAACGGAGCACAGAACCTGGCAGAATGGCTCCCAGCACACTGGCACCATCCCACCCTTTCCTCTCCTGTCACCCCTATAAGGTGATAGGAGTGGGAAAGGGTCATCACAGAGTATTCTGGCAGACGCGATCAGAGAAAGAATGATAGATTAGCTTGTGTGTTTTCTTGAAGTCAAGAAGCAAACCTCTGTTTTCCACATTGATAAGTTCTCTCTACACCAAGAGCTTCTAAAAAGGAAATAGTATCATTTCAGTGTCCTCGAGGAGGTGGCTGTGAAGGTGGCTGTGATCCTACAGCAGCTCTGAGGGCTGTGGCCTTTGACGAAACATCAGCAGTGTGAGCTCGCAGAACATTAAGTAGGGCATTTAATCTTGGCAACACTTGCCAGGTAGTGCTGGTTCATGTTATTGTTCTGCCGAGAAAGTGGAAACCCTTTCTGTTGCTATTGTATTAGTAAAGGTGGTGTTTATTTTTGGTAAAAAAAGTAAAAAAGAGTTGGGGGGTTTGTAACTGTCATGAAGTAGACAGGTTTGGGCAAGAATCCTCAATCCATGTTGAGACTCAAGAGGAAAGTTTGTTGAGCAGGATATTTCCATGGTCTCACAGTGTCTCTCTACTCGTTGCTCACTAGCGCAAAGAATTTTTCAGTGTAAAAAATAATACCCACAATTTATTCCTTTCAAAAAATGATGGAATCATTTGGTGTCCTGGCTTTTGAGCAAGTCCCAAACAGAGATCCCTGGCTACTAGCTCAGGTGTATCAGCCGTTTTCCGCAGTGCCACAAAATAAAACTAACACTACTGACTGTTGAGAGCTTACTTTAACAGACCTTAGGTCAAACACGTATCTCCTTTTACGCTCACAACAACCCCAAAACAATGAGTGTCCTGAAGGTAGAGGTTGTCTTGTCTTGTCACTGTTGAATGGCCAGCTCTTACTACTGTGCCTGGCAAATAGAAGGCCTGCAACAACTTTTGGCGGAATGAATGAAAGCGTATCAGACACTTCTCATTGCCACTGAACCTGCTCTCCGCCTCACCTGTCTCTTGTTCCAGCTGCTACAGAGAGCAACACTGCAGTAGGCTCTGAGCAACTTCACACAGGCACAAAGAATATGCCTCACCAGCAGCCCATACCTCCTGCTTCTTGCCTTGGGGCTTCCCTTTAGACACATGGGTCCGGGCACCATATGACCCCGACCGTGCATGTGCAACATGGGAGTGTGGGAGAGTGAATGCTTCATGGACTGTAACCAGTGGGAAACAGGAATCAATGAATGAATTTGTCTGCCTTTTTTCTCTCCAATGGACTATTCATACATAGAATTTACTTGGTGTAAATCTGTGAGACGGTCCCATGGGATCAAACAATTAGCAGTGACCAGCTCAGTAACATGCCCTCCTATTGGCGTGCTCTCTCCCTCCCTATCTCACTTTTTTTGTCTCTACATCCTGCTCCCCGGGTACACAATCCCTAACAAAGAAACTGTGGCCCTGGCCAGTGTGGCTCAGTTGGTTGGAGCACCACCCTGTAAACCAAAATGTCATGGGTTCGATTCAGGTCAAGGCAAATGCCTAGGCTTGGGTTTGATCCCTGATCAGCACGCTGTGCGAGAGGCAGCCATCGATGTTTCTCTCCCTCTCTCTCTCTCCCCCTTCCTTCTTCTCTCTCTAAAATCAAGCAAGTCCTCTGGTGAGGGTAAAGGAAGGAAGAGAGGGAGGCAGGAGGGAAGGGAGAGATTACACATAAGCCTTATCTCAGGCACTTCTGGAGATCTCACACTAAGACAAGGTAAATGAATCTGCCTTTGAATGCTTTGTCTAAAAACACGATCTGGATGAATTATTATACATCGAACCCTTATCTTGTTTTAACTGCTAAATTCAAATCAAAAGAGATGATGGATGCCATCTTCCAGAATTGCGTAACTTCCACCCTGAGTACCAATGGTAGCTATTCGCATGAGCTTTAGGAAGAGGGGGAAGGCAGCTGGGCCCCATTCTGACTCCTGCAGTAGTCTTATTTCTGCCCAAGAAGCATCACCTCTACAGGATTCTCTGAGGACAGGAGGGTGTGATATTGTTGTGTCAGAGTTCATCTCAGCATGCTTAAAACAAATATTTACAGTAAATGGTGACATAGGTATGCCTGCACTGATGTCTGAAAAAGTGCACAGATTTCTGGGAGTCTAGCAATGCCATTAAAAAGCAGCAAACCTAAGGAGGATCTAATACAGCAAATGACTAATAATAAAATAATCGATGTTACTTTTTCTAACATTTATGGAATATTTACTCTGTGCCAGGTCAGGGCTCATCACATTAGTCTTCACAAAAGCTCTTTGATAACATCACTATTTTTAATTTACAGATATCTGAAGGGTTTAGAAGTTATAAACTTACCCAAGTTCTCACTGGAAGGTTTCAACCAACTTCTGGGCTTTTTTTGTAATCTAAGAGAAGAATAAATTTCTCTGTTTAAACCAGTATGTGATGGTGGCTTCTGCTATGGGTAGCTGAAATATAACTGTTACACTTAACCTAGTTATAAGACATTTCTTTTTTTTTCTTTTTCTTTTTGCTCCTCACCTGAGGACATTTTTTTGTTGCTTCTAGAGAGGGAGACAGGGAAAAAGGAAGGGAGAAAGAGAAACATGGATGTGAGAGAGAAGCATCAGTTGGTTACCTCCCATACATGCCAGGACTGGGGATTGCATGGGCCCAGACCAGGAATCGAACCTACAACCCTTGGGTTACAGGATGTCGCTCCAACCAACTGAGCCATTTTGGCCAGGGCCACAAGGCATTTTTGATACTACTTTTAGTTCAAGCCCCAATCCAAAAACTAGGCAAATATACCCTGGTAGACCCACTAAACAGCTGTCATCATAAGATACTCTTCCCAGTGTGCATCAGAAAGAGGAAAATCAAGACTTATCTTATATTGAAAGGTGTGTCCCAGAGAAAAATCCCACAAGACTCTTTGTCAGTGTTCCAAGGCCTTTGGTAGGTATAATGACTATTTTTTTCCTAACCCCAAAAATGACACACAGGAAGTGATAAATATGAATGTACTTACAGAGATTTTCAATAGGAGTATGGAGGGGAGTTATATTTCATTCATTTACTCATTTAAAAGTCATTTATTAAGGCCAGGGAAGCTAGCAAGGAAAAGGTGAGACCTACCCCCTAGGAAGCCCTGAGTCCACCACAAAAGGAGCCTAAGGAGAGAGCCTAACTCAGGCCAGTGTGGGAGCGCTGCAGCCCAGGGAGCAAACGGTACCAACCGATCCAGTGTTGCGGGAGAAAGGAAGGCTTCCCAGAGGAGGTGATGCCCGAGTTAGTCCTAAAAGTTGAGATGTGTGCTGAGAAAATAAACCTGAGTATGGAAGAATGGCCAGGGCCAGCCAGGAGAGCTTGAAGCAGAGTGATGGGGTACAGAACACCAGAGGAGGCGAGGCCACGGCAGCGTACAGGAGCCAAGTCATGAAGGCTCTGCTTTACAGTGCCTAGGTCACCTGGAAAGCTCAATGAAGGCTCTTAAAGGGGGAGTGCCACAGGGGTCGTTGTGGTCTAGGAAGGTCTCTGAGATGCTGTGCCTTGGGTGAGCTCTCTGGCCCTTCCTGTTCTAACACTGTGAATCAAAAAGCTAGTGCAATTTTTAAAAAAATAACAGTAACTTGTTTGAATTTAGATTGATAGGAACCTACAAGTAACTCTAGCCCTCATTTGGGAAGCTAACTTGGCTCACTGAGTGTTCGTGCCTGACATGCCTGATTCTGCCCTCTTGGGTCGTGCCTGGTGGATGTACCTATGTCAGCAAGATAAAGGTGCAATTTGTTTTGGATACTGATCCAAGCAGAAGCCAGGAGCAGAGAAAAGCTCAGTGATAATATGTTACCAGCTAGTTGGCTGCAGGGACTGAGGCCCCAACAGGTACTAGGACTTACCCCATCAGATAGTACCTCTAAGGGAATTTTTTTCATATTTGAAAATTATCTACAAAGTTCAAGGTGGGCTTCCAGGGGATGGGACCTGGTTTGGACTCCCAGTGGCTCCTGGTGTAATAAAGAAGCTCCGGCACCTTTCCTCACCACCTCCACGTACGTTGGCCAAGGTGGCAGGTCCCTCCTCAGCAATTCTATGCCTCCTTTTGCAGAATAAGGATCAGGAAGCCAGGTCCCAGGCAAGGACTGAGTCTGTTTTGTTCACAATTGTATCCTCAACACCAACTACAGTACTGAGCACTCTGTAAGTATTGGAGAAATATTTATGAAATCAACAGACAAATATATTCATCAATTTTGCCTCTGCATATACTATAATAATAATAGTAAACATATATCACCTTTACTATATGTTCTAAGAATTTTACAAATATTTTGTCCTCAAAATAACATTTTGAAGAAAGGACTACTATCATCCCCTTTTCAAAAATGAGACAAATGAGACAAAGAGAGGTTAAGTGACTTGCCTAAGGTCACAAAGCTGTAAGTACAGTCTCTGTATCAACAACAACAAAAACAGTGCATGTTAAATACATACTAGCCTTTCTGGCCATTATTTTTCAACTTGGGGTATTTGTAGGTTTGGGTTGTTGATCAGGCAGCATTATCAACAGGAAAAGATAAATCTCCTCATCTTCTGGATATGAATTACAACCCAAACACTGGAAGAAGGGAGTGAGACTTGAGTGGGAGAAAACCTTAAAATCCTCCATGCAGTTCCATTACTCTTAAAATAAAACCAAGCGCCTGACCTTGGCTATCTGATCAGGCCCCAAAACTTGTTTCCTCTGGTCACTGAGGTCTCTGTCACATTGGCCAGCCCTCTGTTCTTCAAACAAGCCAACTGTGTGCTCCTCTCTTGAGCTATGACCCTGCTGTTCCCACTGCTGGAAATACTCTTACCCATTCAGGCCTCGGCTTATGTGTCACTTCCTGTCGAGGCCTTCCTGGAGCATCCACTCTAAAGAACTGTATCCCATCCCCCACCCCACCTCTAGCTGACCAGTCATTCCCTTTCTAGCCCATCAACCTGCTTTACTTTCTTCGTAGCACTTATCACTAGCAGAAATAATCACTTCTGTTTGTTTGCTTGTTTCCTTATTTTATCTTCCCATTTGAGAATTTCAAATCCATAAGGTAGATCAGGGACATTGGCAGCATGTAGAAGGACTGCAATTCATATTGATGGAATGACAATTGATTCAACAAATGCAAATCTTTGCCAAGCACTGGCCAATACAAAGTCATATAAAGAGAGGAACCTTGGGTCTCCATCCATATCTCAGCACCTGAATCATGCAGATAAAAGACCTTCTACATCAAAGACTCACTGATAACACTCAAATGTCCCCAAAGACTCCCAAAGGCCCTCTTGCAAATCTCAGAGATTTACAACTTTGGGTATGAGGCAAATGAGTGTGAAAGAAATCAAATCAAGAGAAGGTTTCAGAGCACCGAGGGTGCCAGAAATCCGTGGGGCTGCTCCCAGGGTTTCTGGAGGGAAAAGAGTTGGTGCTGCCTCTGGTTATCAGCAGGGAGTGGGGTTGTTCTTGGTCCACGTTTATATACCGGGGTGTCCTGTAAGAGTTCACATTTAAAAAGTAATGTTACTTTGATTTAAAAAAACATAGTTTGGAAACCCTTTCTTTAGGGAATCTCTCTTCATTGTGTACAGAGTAAAAGGGCTAGAGGGAAAAAATTATTTTTACTGAAGTCTGTCTCAATATTCAGAATTAAAATTTTGCACGTCCTTCCCAGGTAGAAACTTGAAAGCTTCAAGGCCAAGCCCCAGCCTGCAGGCCTGGGGGGGTTGGGCACGCTCACCCTCCCTCCACCTTTCTCTCCCCTCCAGGTGAGGAGTAGCTCTCATTGCCCACTCCAGGCAAAGCACACTGGGAATGTAAGGCACTCAAACATGCTATGGATGTAGGTGATTTTTTTTCCTGCAGGAAGAGAAACTAGGAAAATAACTGCCCTAGAAATAACTCAATCAATGGGCATGCTACGCCAGGCCCCACCAGGTGAGCACGCCTCCTAGGTGGAAGGTAATGGCATGCTTGCAGGCAGCTAACGAGGCACGCCCGCCGGTGTCTCAGAGGCTTTGGTACAAAGTCTGCTCACAGCCATCAGAATGATTTGGAATGTTTAGCTGAAAATAAACTTCTTCCTCTCGTTTGCACTTTATGGCTTTAAGCTCCGAAGGTGTCACTTCCCCTGCTGCTAGGTGGAGAGTGGCAGGGATTTGCAGATGCTCTCAGAAGCAAAGGCCCAGAAGCACAGAGCAGCCGCCCCCACACCTCTGCGTTGGGACTGCCACCTCACCGCTGCTAGGCAAGAGATAATTGGTGGTGGGTCTGAAACAGGGACAAGATTCAGCCGGATGCAGAGCAGGCATCTAAACACAGGGCATTGGTGCCAGCATTTGAGCTCTGGCCATGGGCTCACAGTGTCGTGTGACCCAGCTCCCACTTGCTCAGCTTCCATGTCATTCTTCATACGTACCAGCATCTTGCTAAGGCAGCAACTGGAAGGCAGTCGGTAACACTGGAATCCTGTAAGGCATGCAGGTGGTGACTACACACCGCCCATGAGTTGGATGGTGACAGTCAGGACTGTGTGTAGGGAAGATAGCACAGCCTGTGGGGCCCTGCTAGCTCTGGCACAGGGGCTGTCGTATTGTGCCAGAGCCTGTCAGCCACGTGGAGCCCGTTCCATGCTGACTGGAAGCACAGTCACTTTTAACTTTACCTGGGACGAGAACGACGTCTGAGATTTAAAGAGCCACGCCCTTGTGGACAGCTGAACAATTGATTAATTGAATCCAGAACCTGTGTGTCTATGCCTTTTGTTGGGGGTCACCCACCACCCCACCCTCGGTCACTAAACTGTTATTATCAGGGAAGCCCAGCAACAGCCCTAGCCCTGAGGCAGAGTGTGTGCCACGGGAGAAGGGTAGGGGCCTCTCCCTCGGACGGAAGGTTTCCGCGAAGTGCCTCCCACTCTCTGAGGAAGAGGCAGGCATCCCATTTCACAGGGGTGCCATCTGGCCCAGGCCTCAGTTTACAAAAGGACTCAAATGTATAATTTTGAAATGATCTGCAAAAGATACTTGACATGACTGAAGGAAAAATGACATTCGAGATAAAAACTTTAAATTAGCGTCCTCTGTCAGATGGCAGTGCTGGGTGCATTAAAATAATAAGAACAATAGTAGTAACTGACATGCACAAAGTGCATCCTGTTCTAAGAGTCTAGGCACTCTGCTAAGACTGCTAATTCCCACAAAACCCTCTGAGGAGGCACTATGCCCATTTTACAGGTTAGAAACTGAGGTACAGAAAGATTAAGTAATGTGCCCGAGATCACACAGCTCATAAAATCACACAGCTTTAATAAGTGCTGGGCCAGGCTTTGAACTCAGGCTGCCTGGGCTCCAAAGTCCCTGTACTTAACTACTATATTGTGAAGTACTAGCTATTAAAAATAAATCCTTTGTAACAGCACAATCACACTGCCATTTTACACTTTAAAAGCAATCACCTCTTAACATGGAAACACTTGGCTTTTCACTGTTTTTTGATATCCCAGGAGTCTCTAAAAATGGGAAAACCCCAGGCTCTCTGAAAGGCCTCGGATCAGATTAACAACAGCCTGTCTTCTCCTTGAGGATCGCTCCTACCCTTGAGATAATGATGCAAGTTCTGTACAAGGATGTAGGAGGCCCCATGGCTGGGCCTTTCTCTGTGCTGCAGAGTCATCTTTTATTCGATCCTGTCACCTCCTCAACTCAAAGCTCTCAAATTAAGGAGCAGAGATCTTCTCTGTCCCTAATAACTGGCAATGCCAAGGCCCCCGAGGGCTCTGGTTCTGCCCCAGCCCCTCCAACAAAGTGGCAGCATCAGAGGGCAGTGCCAGGCACCCGGCCAAGGTGCCAGGAGGCATTGCTCAGTGTGAGCTCTAATGACCTACAAAAGGAAAATGCAGCTCTTCAAAGCTGGGAATTCTATCAGAGACAGAGCCCTGTGTATGCTGGAAGGGAACACCACACATAATTAATATTTGATAAATGGACAGTAGGATTTACTCACTCAAAACCCATCTACTAACCTCCCTGGGAAGGCGCTGTGCTAGGCACTTAGGGCATGGAGATGAACGAGACAGGAGACCCCAGGACAGGAGCGGGAACACATAAACAAATCGCTCTGTTACAGTGTTGTCGGTAAAGCAGAGCATGATGTGTGAGTACTCTGAGAGCCCCGGGAGAGCATTTTCCATTGTGCAAAGAGACTTTGTGGAAGACCCCATTACAGGAGCTGACATTCACTGGCGGCCTCTAAGGATGAGCGGATGTTGACTTAGTTGAGCAGAGAGTGGAATGAAGGACAAGGGGAGGCAGTGGGGACACAGGAGTAAAGGCAAGGCCCCCAAGTGCCATCCATCCTGTTATTATCTTTCTGCCTTTGAACAAACTTCTGGTTAATTAGTTGATTTAATGAGTATTTACTGAGCACCTACTATGTGACTCATAACACTTGAAAATTTGGGGGAACTACCTGGAATTCTTAATAAATGTTCCAAAAAAAATAAAATGAAGAACCAGATGTCTCCCAGCTGACTCTTTCTGATGCATGTGGATCTTCAGAAACTAAAGGTAGCAGGGGCCACAGGACAAATGCAGAATTGCACACACACCACCACCTCCTTCAGAACGGGGTCTGTGTGTGGGGGGGGGTTGTAAGCATTTCCATCTTCAAGCTTGATTCCCTGCTTTTTCTGACTCCTCAAATTATATCTGTTGGATTGGTGTCCTTTTCAAGGACAGTTAGTAACAGACCACACTCCCAGCAGGGCCTGGGGACATGCCTGTTCCCCATCAGGGTGGCTATGGCCAGAGACAGATGCCTACATGCACAAGCACAGTGAGGCTGTCACGACATCTTTAGGGATATTGGGTGCCAATCTGACTCTGTGTTCTCTCTCCCTGTATTGCCCTTGAACACTGTAGAAAAAAATCTGCTTCCAAAAGGAAGCCAGCCTTGCTCCACCCATGACTAAAGTTTCCAGGCCAGCTGTACGTTGGAGCTGCCAGAAAGAACTTTAAGTGAAATTTAGAGTTTTGACTAATACCTATGACTGGATACTTTTATTACTGAAATACCATCATGTTTGTGACAACAAGTAACTGGAAAACCTTTAATTATCTGCAAGTGACTAGAAAAGGCAGGAGACCTGCCCTGAACGTACCCAGGGGGCAGAAAGGAACTAGCTCCACAGGACGAGTGTAAGCAGATGGTGGGGAAAGAATTAAGCTGATTTCTTCTTGTACTCTCCAGAGTTCTCACAATGTGCCATTTGCCTAGTTCCTCTAGGAAGCCTCAATATTCTACTAGACCAGCAGGTTGAAAGACGTCATCAGCACAGTGGCTGGCTGGGCTCAAATCCCATTTCTACACTCAGTTTGGTATAAAATTAGACAGGATGTTTATTCTCTATGTGCCTCAATTCACTTGTTGGTGAAATGTGGATGCACAGAGGACTGACCTCATGGAGTTCTTAGGCAGACTCAACATCTGCAAAGAGCTTAGGACAGGGTGGGGTACAGAGTAAGTGTTCAATCAGTAATAGCCAATATCATCATCCTCACCATTGGGGACCTTGAAATTATTTTGCTCATTAACCTCTAAAGAAAAAGAGAAGAAGTTTAGTAAACATTTGGACTCTTGCTCCAGCCAGAACAAAACTGATGCCACTAGGTGTGAGTCCCTTACAGAGCAGCAAAGCCCTCTTTTCCAGAGTTCTGCCTCCAGGGCCCA